>OX393552.1:50099872-50327372 GCA_947650365.1 Chamaelirium japonicum | reverse complement strand
CCCCCTTTTTTAAAAAAGGGGGGGGGCTCTATTTGCACCCACTGGATTCAGCGGGCGTCGTCGAAGGTTCTGCACACAGGGCGATCAGATGACTGAAGGTTGGGGATGGGGGCAGTTTGGGTATATTGACAGTGCCAAGACGAAAAAAAAAAAAGTATAGTGCCAACAAAATCCGGGTGCTGAGCCGAATTCGGTGGGTGCATATATAACGCGCCTTATAGAAATTACAAATAATTAATATCTTGCTAGAAAAGAAATTAAAAAAAGAAGAAATAGAATGCTAGAAATAAAAAAGAATACCTACCTAGGACTCAAATAATCGACAGAAACAATAAGTCAAAGCCTAATAGAGCTCCGGTGATTTCTACTTCTGCAATTTTCATCATCATTATTTGGTGTGTTTATCCTCCGTTTCCAATCAAAGCACAGAAAAAATAATAATAATAATAATAATGGTTTTGATGATAAAAATATGTGCTTATTTCTAGCATCTACACCCATTAAGCTCTTAATACGGAAAAAAAGAAGCAGCCTTTACAGATCGGGTAGGGGGTGAAAAACGGCCCGCCAGCCCAAGTTCGATCCAACCGGTTAACGAAACAGCCCGGCCCGGGAACAATGCTAAAACGCAGGCTGGATCTGGGCCGCCGCCCTCAACCTACAGCCTGGCCCAAAATCCGGCCTTATCTTGTTGGTAGGGATGGCAATTATTCGGGTTTACGGGGTTATCCGACCCAACCCGACACTATTGGGACGGGTTTGGGATGCTAAAAACGGGTTTGGGGTGGGTTTGGGATATGAATTTGAAATCTGGTCGGGTTCGGGTTTTACTCCAATCACCCCGACCTGACACAGGTATATAACTTATCAAGATCATATAATAAGTTGAACGTAATATAGGAGGAACATTTGCTATGTAGAGCTGCAATTAGGTGGGCCTAAGAAGTAAAATATGTAGTTTTTATAAAGACGACCCGACCCGACCAGCAATGCATAAACTGGGAGGGGTGGGACGGGCACGGGTTTTCCCAATACTAATTGGGGCGGGTTTGAAAATTACCCTCAAAACCCGAAGCGGGTTTGGGACGTGTATGGAGTGAGATAAAATATAATGGGGCGGGTTCGGGATAGGACCGAACCGCCCCATACCCGACCCATTGCCATCCCTACTTGTTGGGTATAAAGGTTGAAGGTAATGTGTTCTTGTGGCTTAACAGTGTTCTTTTTTGGGATTATTAACGCTAGCACCTTAAAAAGGTTTATGTTTATCGTTAAGGGTATGTAATTATGTAAATCTTGAACTTAACATTAAACTCCTGTAGTTAAAATTTGGCCAACGCTGAGTGTTATTGTTATTTTTTTAAAATTTGGTTCAGTGGAATTTCGGGAGGGACCTATAACAATAAGGGGCTTGTAGAAGGACGTATTGCAAGTTAATTTATTTGTCAGTGAGCTATCACTAAGTCCCTCTTTTTTTTAGGAAAATTTTATTTGTACCCCAAAATTCTGTAAGTAGCCCCCGTCTCCCTACCGTTTCTCAATATCTTACTCAACAATCCTTTAATACCAACAATGCCCTTTTTTTTTAGTACCCCAAAGCCTTGACGACTTTTGTACCCCCAACCCAACCCAAGGTCTCTTTGAACTTCCTTAGCCCAAGCCCAACCCGTCAGGTTGGTCGGGTTGTGCGGAGTGGGTTGACTGGCTTCAATATGGTAGAGGAGAAATAATTCAGGTTGGGCTCGGGTTAGTCCGCCCAAATTCGGGTTGGGTTTGGGTTGGCCCACCCAAGTTGCAGTCCTACTTGTGCCTTCAAGTCCCAACCAACTGCATGGGGTTTATTTAAGAGTGGGGTGTATTCAAGAGTGCATATATTTAAGATATATTTAAGGGGGTATGTGTTTGATTGGGGTATAATCAAGTTGGGGCGGGCCAATTAACTGGGATGTATTGATGGTGGGGTGTAAGGTGTAAGGGTATTTTTGGGACAAGGGGTATGAAAAAAAAAATGGGGTGTGTTCAAGTTGGTTGGAAATGGGGGGTAATTACAGATTTATGGGGTATGAATAAAATTTTCCATTTTTTATATATAAATGTTCATTACTAGGTCCAAAATTCCGACACGACCAGTACATGCCCAACCTAACCCGGTTCGAAAACCCGGACTAAAACCCGATAAGGCCGGGCTCCGACCTCTCCCTTTGACCCATGGTCTGGTCTAGCCAGTGCATAGAGTTAGGCTTGAACTGACTAGCTCCTTGTCGGCCCGATCCTGCCTGTAGCGCCCTCACCCAGCTCGTTCTATACCCTTATACTTTGCCAATCTGATGTGGTAAGATCACAACCGCCCGTTGCACAAGCCCGACCGATGATTCCCACTCAGCCCCGACAGGCAGTGTAAGAGTGCCTACCAGTGTTTTGAAAACCGGATCGGATCGGACGGTTCAACCGATTTGGACCGGAACTGTAACGGGAACCTGTTTCGGTTCGTTCTTTGAATAAACCGGTTTGTATGTTAACCCAGGAATCAAACCTTGCCATTTTAGAATTTAGTAAATATCAATTTAAAAAAACATGTTTTTATGCGGTTCAAATGGTTGAACCATCGGTTTGAGCCGATTTGGACCGAACTGGATGCCTTTTCGGTTCGCCTTCCAGTCCGGTTTTAAAAACACTAGTGCCTACTATAATGCTAGTTTCCTTAGAGCATCTCCAATCGGGCTCTAAGGGCTTGTTTGGATACGCTCTGATTTCAGGATTCTAGGATTCTGGAAGTCCGGAATCCCTAAAAAAAGACAAAGAGCTTGTTTGGATATAACCCGATCCCAAAAAGTGCTTCTGCGGAGAGCCCAAAATGTACTTCTGAGAACCAATTTTCTAGAGCCCAAAATTGAGGCTCCGGGCTCCAAAGCTCTTTTTTGGGATTTTGGAATTCTAGGCTCCTAGAATCCCAGAATCAGAATCCTATCCAAATGCTCCGATTCCAGGATTATGGAAGCCTAGAATCCCTAAAAAAAACTAAGAGCCTGTTTGGATACAACCCGATCCCAAAAAGTGTTTCTGCAGAAAACCCAAAATGTACTTCTGAGAGCCATTTTTCTGGAGCCCAAAATCGAGACTCCGGGGTCCAGAGCCATTTTTTCAGATTTTGGGATTTCGGGCTCCTAGAATCCCAGGAATCCTATCCAAACAATACCTAAAATTCCAAAATAGGGCCCCAGGCAAGTCCAACCGGGCTCCAAACTAACTATAGTCAGGGATCCATTTTAGACTTGGCTCTATATATGGAGACCGAAAGCTGGATTCCAAAACAATTGTAACACTTTTGTCCTATCATTTCTCATTTGTCATTGGTCCAAATGGGATACAAAATAATAATAATAATAATAATAATAATAATAATATATAAAATCATAAAGGATTATCTTTTGGAGACCCTCGGTTGGAGTGCTGCGGGCTCTAAATAATACTTTATGAATGAAATAAAGATACTGAGACTCTAAAATAGAGCCTTCGGCTGGAGATACTCTTAGGCAAGGAAAAGAGTGACATGAACTCTTTGTTAAATTCATAATTCATTCAGTGTAAGAGTGCCTATTTATCACTCTCTTCTATTTAAATGCAAAAGTGTCCATCTATAATGTAACATCCGTCCCAAACACACAAGATATTGTTCTCTTTACTCATGCCCGCACGAAGACTTCCCAGAGGGGGGTCACACATCCTAGTACTACTATCGTCCAAGCACACTTAACAACGGAGTTTTTACAAAATCAGTAGCGGCGTACGGTTTTAAAACGTGTCTTTTATGATTGGAAGGAAAAGTTATATAAATAACTCATGATCTCCTTCTCTCCAGGTGATGTGGGGCTAACTCATGACCTTGGACACCTTACCTTATCTCACATCACATCATCCATCTTGACATCACAGCCTCAGAAGTCTTAGCTATTGGTTGTTGGCTCTTGGTTGTCACAATCCTCCTCCCTTAAGGGCTACACACCCACGTGTAGACGTAGACCCCCCCATCACGAGGAGAACTAGCTATGTTACCATTTTATTATATATATATATATATATATATATATATATATATATATATATATATATATATATATATATATATATATATATATATATATATATAAATATAATAGGTCGTTACATCATACACCCTTAAAAGGATTCCGCCCCCGAAATCCACACATCTTTAAAATCTGAAAACAACCTCGGATACTGAGACCACATATCTAACTCCAACTCCCAAGTGGCCTCACTTTCTGAGTGATGCTGGCATAACACCTTGACCATAGGGATGGTCTTAGTGCACAAAACTCTCTCCTCAAAAGTCAAGATACAGATAGGAAGCTCCTCAAAAGAAGCATTGTGACTAGGCTGGAGATCATTCCTTTGTTTTCCTAATTGATGAAGAAGATGAGGGACGTGGGTGGTATTTCTCTGAATTGTTATTAAACATATTAACAACTTCAACCCTGAACCCGACCCGTTAGCATCAGAACACAACCTACTAACCTATAAAACAACCAAACTTCGTTTGGCCGTCGTTCCTCCGTCCGAACTCGGAATGGACGAAACTGGCGGTATCGTAAACCTTTTCAAAAACCTACCCAATGGCAATGTCTAGAACCGGCCTAGGACCGGTTTAGTCTCCTGTTTCAACTGTAGACCTCGATCTAGTTATGGCACCATAATTTGGCCGTCATTTCTCCACCCGGACTCTGAATTCGGCAAAACTAGCGACATTGGGATCCCCATTGTAAGCCCTACCCATTGACATGAGTTTTGAACTAAGGTGAACCTATCACCTTATAAATCGCACCAATGCGGTCTAACCTGCATGTTGCATAATGCTGTTGATTTGGACTATTATTATATAGTTAGCTTACCATATGTTATGAACTCTATTGATCGATTCTTTTTTCAATGGCGCATCGGACCCATAGGCGAGAGATTTGGGGTTCACCGAGCCATAATATATCCAGGTGAGCACGTCTGGCCATGTTCTAATTAGGGTGAACTGTGATTGTATGAGTAGCATAATTAAATAACTATTTATAATAATTATGCATAATATGTCCAATTAATGCATTCAGGCGAGATGCCCAGTACTGTATGTGGAAGGTGGACCTACTATCACGTACTCCTGAATATATATATATATATGTATATCCTTATTCTCAGTAGTTGACTGAATGTAGCACTTGTAGTAACGGTATAAACGGGTAGTCTCAACATAAATTTATCATTATTTGCAAATCGATAATTATTTAACTCAATAAATATGGGAACGAATGTGATTACTTTTGAATCATGGTAACCATGGGATCATGATGCAGTCTGGTTACTACCGAGTAACGAAGACTGACAGCCTCGGTAAAGAAGCAGGTTATGGTTACTCCTCAGTTGAGATTCTCTTTTCATAGTGAAGACTCACTATACACGGGTATGGGTAGGGGATCCGTGTGCACAAGATGAGAGGTGAACCACCACCTGTGTATAATCTGAATAAAGTAAGTAGTGTCACATGGTTGGGTAGGCAGTAAAGCCCAAGTGACCTAGTAGTCCACCCCTGAGTTATGACCCCGAAAAACAAGTTGGGTGAAAATGCCCCATGGTGAAAGACCAAGCCTCCTTATGGCCATATGAGTATTTTCTTATTATCGAAGGGTACTTCGAACCATGTTTGTCTATTGGCAGAATCAGGTAAAAAATTACCGGTTCATCTTATGAGTTGGTTAGAATTGACTCATAACTTCGATATAGAAATACTTGTAAGTTTAAACTGTTCAATATCTTGATGTTGTTAACTTATAACTATATCTCTGTACAATTATCATGTTAATTAAACTAAGTAATATAACATGATTAGCTTCGTATGTTTCTACCCGTTTTAACCACGAGTCTGCAATTTGAGTAGGATATGAATATATTTTACCCTAATCAGTTTAGGGTTAGCTATTCACTGAGTTTATCTTTGTAAACTCACCTCATTGTTGCACTCTTTTCAGATACCACAGACCATTCTCTTCCTTGAGTAGTGTAGGTGTCAAGAGAGAGGAACTTTAGAGGTGTTAGTCGGTTGTCTTTCATTTCTGTTGAGTATGTAATAAGTGATTAGACTATAATGGATTATGTTTTCAAATTTACAACATGAAATTGTCAACCACTAGCTAAGGCAAAAACCAATTAAATAGCATGTCAATAAAAATCAGCTTTTCATTATGCATAAGATGAAAAATTATTTTAGTTCTATAATGATTGATTCATTAAGAGGAAAACATTAATCAAATATTAAAAATATATATGATAAAATACTATGTTCAAAAATATTTAATACATAATTAATTATCCGACGACTGATAACCCCGTGGAGGAAATCATCCATTTAGTAATGTGTTGTTAGTCTGCAGTCCTTAGGGACAAAACTGGTGATCAATCAATTTATTAGGCTAACCAACTTGGTGAACCGAATAATTAGTTTTCTAAATAATTTATAGTTTTTAGATATTTTAGTAAGATGTGAGGAATATTGGGTTTAGAATGCTAATAGTTGTCTAGTCAATAGTCTATTTATTTTTAAAATATAGAATTAAAAGTAGTTTAATATCTTTTATTAACCGATGGTTATCACTGTGATTGACACTCACATTATGATGCAGCTTACTAGCAGTAGCAGATTTTCAGTTTGGTAACAGTCGGTGCTGGTGTGACAATATGAGGGTGTTGGAGCGTCAATAAGCTGTCAATGCTACTTGACAATTCCTCTTATTCTCTTTCTTTAGCTAGTAGTGGACCATGCTTGAAATATTTCTATTAAAACTTATATTTATTTTATTGGATAACAATTGGTATTGGACTCTGAGTTTGAGACCTTTGATTTAGTTCAATTTGTTATTGTTTATTTCTTTTTATCTCTGTGGAATCAACTCAGTATAATTAAAAAAATAATAATACCAACCTTCGTGTCCCTTATTCTGCGTTGTTCTATTCCATTTTGGGACTATTCAAAGTAAGGGGCGTGACATTTGATATCAAAGCCTCTGGAATCTTGGCTATTGACTATTAGCTCTTGGTCGTCACACATTACGTTATTATTATTATTGTGATACATTGTGGGGCCGTAGCTAGACCCAAGAATCACCACATAGGACTACAACTACACAACCACGAGAGAAAGGCCCACTTGGCCCATAGGAAACTGCTACACCAACGAGCGGAAGCGCTACACCGAGCGAATGGAAGGGCTCACTTGGCCCCAAGAAGTCACCGCATTAACAATTAAGCAAGGGCACCACACCGAGCAAAAAACAGTTAACGAGCCCAAGCTAATGCTCACTAGGAGCGGTACCACTACCAACTGCCTAAAGCAGTGGTTATATAACTTTATTATTTGCTACAATCTAATATTAACATATTAATCTCTTAGAAGCAATAAATTTTTCTTTTTTTTGTAGAACACCTCTCATCATAAGGCAGTTTGATATTAGTTGAGTAATTTTTTAATACTCCTCAATATTGTCACCTCTTTTTCTTTTCTTTTCTTTTTTTAAATATTGGGTGTCTCGAAACGTTTCGGGTAATGGCCCACTTCAGGCTCGCACTAATCCCTCTGAGAGTGAAGCCCGACCCACTCAACAATTCCCACTTCACTCCTGAGTAAATTGAGGGAAAGAGGAGGCGAACCCACAACGTCTTCAGCAAAGCATCAGTTGCTTTGCCAACTCTCCTATTCCCTGGTGGGTATCCTGTGACCTCTTTTCCACCTCCACGAGGATGTGTAATCCAACCAATGAATGAAATATCGAGATATTTTGCAAAATATCACAGAATATCCTAGTTTTCCACCGGGTCAAAACAAAATTAGCTAGCCAAAAACAACTATTTTTCCCTGATCGTTACACGTCGCAAAATATCGTACAATATATCGGCCTTCTCTAGAAATCTTATATGAGAAATGCTATTCAGGCCGATTCTGTTCAGCCCAATTGATGTGGCAGTGTGTAACTGGTGGTATAAAAGATTTAAATATCGGTAGTGGGTTTCAACCACCAGTTGTATGCTGCCAAGTCAATCGACCGGGCTGGCGGAATAGGGAAAACGTTTTGGCTGAATAGCATTTCTCTTCTTATATATCATGTATTGATTTTAGTATCCAAGGCTTTTACAGATAAAACATTGGTTGTTATTGCCTGCAACAAAGACTACCGGATTTTTTTTTCCAAATAACGTTTTAACTCAAGGGGAAGTCAAAGTTGACTCTTGAGTAAGTAAAAGCTTCTTCTTGATTTAACCTTTTGTTTGATTTAAACTGCCCGTCATCGGCGTCGACTACTTGGCAATCATTTTCACCATCGTTGACCATCTGCAAGGCTGTTGTTCGTCATCCCGTCCATAACAACCGTCACCTCAGGTACAACAAAAGTCAAAACAAAATTTTTAGCAATTAAATATATATTTTTACAATAAAAGTTAATATAAAAAGTTTTTTTTTTATAAATAAAATATAAAAAAAGTTTTAAGCCCTTTGATTTACATTGTTGACCTCCTCTCTAATAGCTCGAGCTTATAGATGAGTTGATCAGTTAACATATTAATAGATCAAGATTTTGTGTTGAAATCCTTGCATTGATATCTTGGTTCAAACTATATTCTCCCATGGTCATTTGTTTCATATTTTTCCATGGTTTTAGTTCCCGTACAGAAAATCGCACGAGCGGAGGGATGTTAGACCCTTTGTTGTACATTGTTGGTCCCATCTCTAATAGCTCGAGCTCTTAGACTTTCTTTTGGATCGACTGATCAGGCGGTTAGAGGACCTGATGCAGGACAACCACGAGTTCCTGTAAAAATCGAACGTTGCCGGTAGATGGGATTGATGGGGGGAAAGGAAAGATGAGGGGAGAGTGATCTACGGCTCTCGCAAATCCTCCAACTTCACACCGTCGACTTCGCACAGAAGAAACCCTATGCTTTGGATTGTCGGATAAAATGTTCGGTTCGATTCTTGATTATGAGTTTTGTAACCCGAACCAAACCACTGAGGAATATATATAAGGGTGAATAGTAGTCATCATATATATAAACTAATGCATGTCTGTGTCTGTCGGCATTGCAGCGGGTCGCCTTCGGCGGCGACCCATCTGAACGAGTTCGGCAACAAAACACTTTCGACGACAACACCTGCATTCATAGGGGACACCCCCATTTCCCCGCCAGTGCCGATTGGCACGAAGCGGGTACCTTCGGCGCGACCAACTCCCCCTCCCTCTTATAATCGATCAATCACAGTTGTCTCTGTTCGAACGGATTTCTCGAGATCGACCCGATGGTTTGGGGCGGCCGAAATTTCAGCATCGGGTTTATAGCCGTTGATGCGAACAATAATCACGGAATGAACGATCAGAATTAATGCAGTTTTAATGGTCGGGATTTTAAAGGTTTAGTGCAGTTTAAATGTGTTGGGATTTGAAACCAATGAGAGATCGTGCGTTGATTTTTGAATGAATGATTAAATCTATTCGATTTATTTTTGTCCAATCAGCTTGTCCTAGTCAGGTTTTTTGTTCCGTTTTGTCTAGTCAGCACAAAAATGATGCCCCTTATTATATAGAAGTTGAACAATAGCCATCAGATCTATAAGGGTTTGACAATAGCCATCAGTCCATCCGATCTAAACCTTTTAACAATTTATGGTTTGGATTAAATGGAACCTTTGTATGTTCAAATAGGTAGTAGCTACTTTTTATTGATTATTTAGTTATATGTTCAAAATTTTCCAACAATTTTTTTTTTTTTTTTTTTGAGAACCCCTCCTCTTAGGAGGGAGGGTTTGGCGGACCCCAACCAGAAGTCATTACGAACTAAAATAGGATACCGTTACAAAAACAGAGTGCCTCCACCCCTAGCTTATCCCTCCATGGTACAATCCAAGCACTGAAGAGGGAGATGACAGACTGTCTCAACTTCTCCTGCCCTGCGGACTTGGCATTGAAGACCCGGTTGTTCCGTTCTAGCCAGATGACCCACACAATCGCCATGACCAAAATGTCCCACGGCTTCCGGATCTCCATCGGAATTCTTCTCCTTCTCCAAGATGTCCAAAGGCCCCTGAGGGTCCTCGGATGGGAAGAAAGCCCCACTCTACTCTCAAAATGATCCCACAACAGCCTGGCAAAAGGGCATCCTAGCAACAGGTGGGAGACAGTTTCCTCCTCTGAACCGCAGAAAGTGCAAGAGGCATCCGACACCTGTGGGTGATTCCGCCGCATCAGATTTATCTTGGTCAGAATCTTATTCCTCGAGGCTAGAAGGGAAAAGATCTGAACCTTTGAGGGAGCCTTCGTCTTCCAGATAGCCTTAGAAGGTCCATGACGCTGAACCCTAGGGAGGAGGTGGTTGTAGAAAGATCTAACGGAGAAAACTCCGAAAGATGAGGCGCTCCACCGGACCTCATCCCGGGTCATCCTGAAGGAGGCCGACTGCAAAATCAAGAGAAGGTCCTGCCACTCCCGTCGACCTTCTTGATTCAACGGAGCACCAAGCTTCAAACGCCACCTGATGTTCCCCTGCCTCCTACAGGCCTGTGAACGGACCGAGGCTCCTTTGTTCCTGGCCAAGGAGTAGAGGGCTGGGAAGAGCTGCTCCAGCGGTCTGTTACCGATCCAAGGATCTTTCCAGAATCTAATGGACCTCCCGTCACCTAGAACAAGCGAAGTAGCCTCCCTATAGAGGTCCTTAACCCTCAGAATGCCCCTCCAGAAGTGAGAGATCCGGCCAGATGATCTACCTCGAGCGTGCAGGGGAGAGAACCTCTTAAAATATCTCGCAAGAATGACGTCCCTCCAGGATCCCCCAGAATTCTGTTGCAGCCTCCACCACCATTTCTCCAACATCGAGATATTGAATCTGCGCAAGTCAAGGACCCCCATGCCTCCCAACTTCTTAGGAAGACAAGCCTGGTCCCACCTCATTAAATTGTAGCCTCCCGTATTCTCCCCCACACCATGCCAGAGGAAGGAGCGCCGAATCTTGTCGATCATCTCAATCACCCAAGACGGCAGGTAGTAGAAGGAAAGGTAGTACGAAGGAATCGAAGATAGCACCGAGTTGACCAGCACCAGCCTACCCCCTAACGAAAGAAAACGACCCTTCCATCCCTCCAATCTTCTCTCGATCTTAAGGATTAGCAGTTCCCAATCCTCCCTCCGCAGCGCTCTGTCACTGATAGGCAGCCCCAGATACTTCATCGGTAAGTTCGCCACTTTACAGTTTAAAAGTCTGGCCAAACCGCTACCTTTATCCCCCGGTCCGATGTAGTAGAGACTGCTCTTCTGAAGATTTATCTTCAGGCCTGAGGTCAGCTCCAACCCATCAAGGAGGACCTTGAGAGAGACCAACTGAAACGGACAAGCTGCTGCGAACAAGAAAGAGTCATCCGCATAATGCAAGTTCGAGGTTGTCCAACCATGACCGCCGACTCCCTTAACCAGACCCTCAGCATTCGCCTTCCGAACAGCGGCATCGAAAGCATCAACCACCAGGATGAAGAGATACGGGGACAGAGGACACCCCTGCTTCAGACCCTTGTAAACCTTGAAGTCTTTGCCCTGCTCCCCATTAATAAGGCAAGATAGCTTCGAGGATACCAGTATCTCTCTAATCCACCCTAACCAACCATCAGAGAATCCCTTGGCCTTCAAAAGGTCAAGCAAGAAATCCCACTTGATCTGGTCGAAAGCTCTCTCGAAATCGATCTTCAGAAGCACTCCTTCTTCTCCGGATTCACGCAAGTGGAAGATCGTTTCATGAGCCGCCGCCACACTATCAAGGATTAGTCTTCCCCTGATGAAAGCGGTCTGGGAAGGAGAAACCAACAAAGAGATGTTGTCCGCGAGCCTATTGGCTAAAACCTTCGTGATAATTTTGTAGAGGCAGTTCGACAGGGAGATCGGCCTGAAGTCCCGAATGGTCTTTGCAGCAGATTTTTTAGGTAGAAGGATAATCCACGAGTGATTGAGACAGTGAAGACAAACCTTACCCGAGAAGAAGTCATGCAGCAGCCGGCATAGATCGTCCTTCAAGATGTCCCAGTACTTCTGGTAAAACTCCATTGGAAACCCATCTGGACCCGGGGCCCCATCGCTTTTGGACTGGAATACCGCCTTCCGGAATTCATCATTGGAAAACTCCGCATCGACGCCCGAGCCACCTGGTAGTCTCGAAAAATCTGCACAGCACCAGTCATAGGAAAGTCCTGTCGATGGGTTATCCTCCCGGAAGGAGGTCTTGAAGAAAGAAGTAGCTGCACCGAGGATGTCAGCCGTGGTCGTCAGCTTGCGGTCATCGTGCCACAGGGAGGCCGAAAAGTTCTTCCTTCTCCGAGCATTAGCAACTCTGTGAAAGTAAGAGGTATTCGCATCTCCTAGTTTCACCCACTGTTCCTTCGAACGCTGTCTCCACATTCCCTCCTCCTTCCGTAATAGGAGCACGAGGTCCTTGTTCAGCTTCCAACAATTTGACTGGCCCTCGGAATCGAACCGAACCAAACCGTACTTTTCTGGTTCGGTTTAGTTTGGTTTTTACCAAATAATGGTTTGGTCCGGTTCTATTTTTTAGAGGATTGGTCAACACCGCTAGATTTAAGGTTTAGACGAATACTTGGAGTTTCAACGAATCTTTGAGATGATTTCATAACTTCTAGGTTATAATGGGCGATCTAATGGGTGAAGATCCTGACTTTGCAAGAAACAATCATGAGAAAATCGGCTACCGTCGCCATAGACCACCGCTCGCCTGCTCGTCATTGGCTCGACGCCAAGGACTCACTAATACTTCACACTATGCACATTATTTTACGACGATTGTCCCACAATCTCTGAAGATGACGGCCGGTTGAAATAAGAAGAAATTCGAACGAGAAAGATGAACTGGGATTTTTACTTTTTATCTATTGTTTTTAATATTTAAGAATATCTTGATCGTTTTCGGTAACCTCCGGCTCGACGGCAAGGATGAAAAATGTCACCAGGCCCATGATCTCCATTGACAAGGTGCGATCGAAGCTAGAAAAAGTTCTATACGGAAAATATGAACACATTTTTTTCTTTACTTTTTATCTAGTGTGATTTAGTTTTAAGGGTAAAATGAATCCAAAAAGTGTAACAATTGTTCGAATGGGTTAGAAAAGTAATGAAAAAAAAGTGATGGGGTCTATTCTCAGCAATAAGTGTGAGTTGGGGGTCATTATGGGAAAAAAAAAAGTAATGGGGCTAGGGCTGGCAATTTCAGACCCGACACGACCCCACACAAAGTTAGCGGGTCTGGGTCAGGGCTAAACGGGTTCGTGACCGTAAACGGATCGACACGATAAACCCGTTTAATAAACAGGTCGGGTCCAGATTTAGGGTTTGGACACGGTAGACCCGGGAAGACCCGTTTAGTATTCAACGGATCGGGTCGGGTCGGGTCGGGTTTACCCGCAATCTGATACTAATATATAATACCAGCGGGTTTTTCGAGTTAGATCGGGTCAAGTCAGATTGGTTCGGATCGGGTCAACTGAATAGACCCGAGTGGTAAATGGGTCTTACCGGGTCTTATCGTGTCTACCCGTTTACTAGCGGGTCGGGTACGGGTTTACGATCTAGACACGATTAGTTAAACGGGTCGGGTCCAGGTCTAGTTTTAGACACGAACCCAACACGAAACGACCCATCGCCACCCCTACATAGGGCTATTCTCAGCAATTAGTGTGAGTTGGGGCCGGGGTCATTATGGGATAAAAAAAAAACCTCAGTAACGTATGAATACCCTAATTTTTTTATGGGCACTCATCAACTTTACTGTAGCTTTGTCTGTGACAGCAGAATCCACATGAAATACTTGACGAAGAGAAAGATCGGCACCGACATTTATGCCTTCAATGCATTGAGAATGATATTGAGTTAGCGGAGAATCGAATCAATCTTTACAATACATATAAAAACTAAAGTCATTAACTTAGTCTTTCCGAATGTCGGTATCCGGCCATCGACGCCTATTTTTTTTGTCCTTATGGATGGTTCAGGATTGTTGAGATCTACATGACACCAGATGAACCTAGGGGGCTCCCATCACAAGGGCTTGGTGATCAAACAGATGAAGACAAATGTTGGTGGTTGGACCCCGACCCACGGTGACTGTGGATAGGGGTGATTATCTTTAAGTCATTCGTACGAAAACTACTATAAAAATATGAAGCCCAAATGCCCAGGCTGTTATTAGACACTAGGTGAAGGTCCAAAGACTTGCCTCCACCTCATTTGGTGCCCACTCAATAACCAAGGATGGGACTATATACACTATACACAGCCCACAAAAAACCTAAGGCAACTCCATTCTAAAGGCAGCATGTCTTTTGCTCACAGATACCCTCAGTCTATTGATCACCTCTTTTTTTTTCCTCCGTCATGCCCATGATGCTCGCCGCTGCCCATCCAATCCATCATCGCCACCTCCTCCCATTCCTCCCCCTTCCCCCTCCCCTTCTTCTTCCTCCCCATCCTCTTTCCCTTCTTCTTTCTCCTCCTCCTCCTCATATTTCCCTTCTTCTTCCTTCTCTTTCCCCTCCGCCTCCTCCTCCTCTTCCTCCTAGAAATCGCAGCTTTTTGTGCATTCCACAGGGATGGCCAAATCCACAAAAGGTGCAATCAAACCTAGCATGACTGGATCTTAGGACTTCCAAGAGGAAAAGGGAATTAAAGAGGAGGAAGAAGAAGGGTGTTGAAGATGTAGCTCCAAACAAGTAATGTACAAGTCTAAGGTTCGTGTGCGAATTAACGGTGGAAGACGATGCACAGGATGTAGGAGGACTGGTCTGCCAAGCAGATCGTGTGCGCAATCAGCCCAGGTCGATTGCATGATATGCATCAGTAGAAAAGTCGGACGAACAGCCGGCTGGTTGATCGTGTGTACAGTCTGCCCACGTCGTGCACACGATTGACGTTAGCAGCATGGAATTGAGGCGGTTCGGCCTACGGTTTCGTGTGAGATTTCTCCTACAAGTCGTATATGAACGTGTGCTTATAAATATGAGGTCCAAGGTCGAACCTATGGGAGAGAACAAAGTTTTTCTAGGGTTTAGAGAGTAGCTAACATCGAGGGAGAGGGAGAGGAACCCATCGGAGGTTCAAGGGTTTCGATAAGAGTTTTTTTTTCTTTTTGCTCTTCAGGATGAGAGAGCTATGGGATCACTTCTCTTTGGGAGAGGAATTGGTGAGAGGACAAACATATGTGTACTCTTTGTTTCCTTTCCTCCAGTGAATTAATTGATCTTCATTGGTGGAACATTATGTGTGATTGCTTGTCCTTGTTTCTTTATTCGATCTTCTCGGTGGTGATGATCCTTCTCTTCTCAGCGGTGGTTCTTCGCTTGTCGTGTCTACGCTCCTTCTGTTAAGTGTGGGGGGAAATTTCTGAGCTGCCTTGATCGAGAATCCCACCCCACAGCCTTGATTGAATTGGATTGTTTGTAGAGTTAGAGATTAGAAAGTTGAGAAGGAGAGAGATGACACATGGAGTTGTTGTCGAAGTTCGGTCTTACGACCTACGTCTCCGAGCGAGAGGCGCCACCTGATCTTTACTATAATATGAATATAAAGGGTTGTGCGTTCTCTCGACAGGCCGAGAGAAGCTTTTTACAGTGGGGGTTGCACGGAGCAACAAGAAAAGAAACTAGGAGGAGAGAAATAAGGTATTGCACTTGCTCTGGATCTGGAATCACTCTTCCTCTGATCGAATGACCAACCTCCCTCCTGGATGCCTTGGGGGTCCTTTTTATAGCGTATGCACGTGCCCGATATGGCAATGATGACGTGGCACTGGTTCTGGGTCTCCTTGCTGGGCCCTTATTGGGCCGTTGTTCGGGCCCAATAAGGGGGAGGGCTTGATCTGCGAGCCCCGTAGAGTGGGCCCATGAACCCGGGCGGGCTTACCCACTTGGGCCGTTGCGCGGGCCCATGCCGCTCTGATCCGGTCCGGTGCAATTTTTGCACCCACAGTTACCCCCTCCCAGTCGGGTCAGGACCCCCGGGGTCGGCTGGGATTCCATGGTGCAAACGCCTTAGGATTCTGGCATGGTTGGCAAGGGCCGTCGGTGTCGCGGTTCGTATTAGCAGAGTCTCCTTCTGCCGATGCCGAGACCTTTTTGGCGTGAGCCCAAAAGTCTCAGTTTTGCAAGTGGGCGTTTCCGAAAAAGCAGTGCATTTTCCGACCGAGTGGATACCGAGAGGGTACCGAAACCCTTTTGGTGCAAGCCAAAAAGTCTCGGTTTTGCAAGGGGTGTTTCCGAAAAAGGAGTGCGTTTTTCGACCGAGTGGATACCGAGAGGGTACCGAGACCCTTTTGGTGCAAGCCAAAAAGTCTCGGTTTTGCAAGGGGGTGTTTCCGAAAAAACAGTGCGTTCTTCAACCGAGAGGATACCGAGAGGATACCGAGAGGGTACCGAGACCCTTCTTCTTTTTCCAAACCGAGAGGATACCGAGCCGAACGTCCGTGATGAGTGGGGTCGTGGGGTTCGTACTTTTCGGTGTGAGCAGCGCTCTTCTCTCTCTCTCTCTTTCCGTTTTGGTTTCCATGCACGTGAGATTGTACGTAGCGTACTCCGCTCTCTCTTTCCTTTCTCTCTCTCTCTTTCCTCTTCAGCTTTCATTCACGTGAGGCTGCAGCTACCCCGCTCTCTATTTCCTTTCTCTCTCTCTCTTTCCTTTTCTACCCTGCCCTCTCTTTCCTTTCTCTCTCTCTCTTTCCTTTTTCTCTCTCTCTCTCTCTCCTTTTCTTTGTTCGGTGAGAGGGCAGTAGCGTGAGGGGGAGATCTACGCGAGAGAGCGGGTGTGAGAGAGAGCCTTGCGGCGCAGGCGGAGGCGGTGGTGACGGCGTGCGGTGCGCGGGCTGCGGCACGGGGCTCAGCGGCGGCCGGGTGCGAGCGGAGGTGGTGGTCGGTGTGCGGCTCCGGACGCGGGCGGAGGCGGTGGCGACAGGCGAGCGGTGCTGCAGCAGCGGGTTGCCGAGCGACACGCGCGGAGGTGGTGGTCGGCGTGCGGCTCCGGACGCGGGCGGAGGCGGTGGTGACAGGCGAGCGGCGCAGCAGCAGCGGGTGGCCGGGCGAAGAACCCCTCGCGTTTTGGTTTTGTTGTGGATACATGCATGCACGAGTATTGTAGAGCCGGATTGCTGAGGATCCATGAGAGCCGAAAGGATGGCCGGGTTGCACGCAAGCGGTGGGCGGACCCGTTCGCGAGTGGGAGAGGGAGCCGTGGGCAGTATCTGCGAGAGAGAGAGAGAGAGAGAGAGAGAGAGAGAGAGAGAGAGAGAGAGAGAGAGCCGTGGGTGGTGTCTGCACGAGAGAGCCTTTGCGTCGACGACCTGTCCTCCTCGCCTGTAACGCCCCGATATTTAACGGATTAATTCAACCCGTATAATACTGGGGTGTTAGAAATAAAAACTTGACATAGATAAATTCCATCAAATATGGAAATTACTGAGCCACTTCATTTAAAACATAATTGTTTGATACATTTCTTGAAAACAAAAGCCTAAGGCTTAAATTTTTTCTACATCCTTGACACTTCATATTTCGGGTCCGGCATCATCGTAGTAAGGTGTGTAGAGCGGGTCTTCCACTCCCTCTGGGTCGTTTTCCAATCGCTCCTCATCTTCTTCAAGTCCTGCAGGGTTGGTTTCTGTAGGGTGCACAACATCTGTAGGGGGGTGAGTCCAATCCACTGACTCACCTAATGACTAAGTTTTATTCATGCTAAAACATATGTATTGAAAAGCAGTGAACATGACTATGAGATGTAAACAATAAAACATTAATCACCCGATTCCCTCTTTGGTCCTCCGCCAGGGTAGGAATCTCAAGCCTTACCCGGGTACTTTTTGTCCGCAACAAGGCGAGCCCCACACCTAGGTAACTTTTTGGCCTTCGCCAAGGCAAGACCCACACCCAGGATTATCTTTTTGGCCCGCAGCCAGGGACAGCCCCACACCCAAGATTTATCTTTTAGGCTCGCAAGCCAGGGACAGCCCCACACCCAGGATTTATCTTTTAGGCTCACAAGCCAGGGACAGCCCCACACCCAAATAAGTGATTACGTATTTCAAAATTTACTATTCCATAGCAAATTACCGATATTCTATAGCATATACTTAGCATGAACAAACTTAGTTTAAATCCCCTACCTGAAGCGTCGTAGAATCTTTTTCTTGATGAAGATGCCTTTGCAAGCTCACGACCTGAAATATATTTTTATCTTTTGTTAGTTTTACAAGGATCAGACGGACTCAAATCCTGAGGTGGATTTATTAGGTTTTAAACCAATGTATTTAATGCATTTTATCTTATAGGGGTATTTTGGTCATTATTAAAATATTTTGAATTTATACCTATATTGTGGGGGTTTTTATTCTGAAATTGTGGCCGCAGACGGAATTCGATTCCGAGTTCAAAAGAAAAGGTTATGATCATTTTACCTTAGGGGTAAAATGATAATTTTACTTTTTAATTGTCAGTTGTGGTATTTTATGATCTAAGTAGGTGTATTTTGTCATTACGAATCCAACGTCAGTAACTCAATTCAGAGTCCGTATGGGTAAGATAAGGTCAATATAGTTTATCTTGATAATCTATATATTTAATTATAGATGATTCTATAACATAAATTGTAAATGGATCTCTTGGTTAGTCTAAAGGTCTTTAGAATAGGTTTATAAAAGATTGTGGGTTCTAAATCAAGTCTAGTCTTTTTGCATCAGCATTTTATAAATGGGTTTAAATTTCATACCCGACCCAACAACCCGGGGTGGTGTGAGGCGGCGGCCGCCGGAGGTGGTGGTCGGCCGGAGGTGGTGGTCGGTGGTGGTGGCGCCGGAGGTGGTGGCCGGTTGTGGTGGCGGCGCCGGAAGTGGTGGCCGGTGGTGGTGGCGGCGCCGGAGGTGGTGGCCGGCGGCGGAGGGTGGCCGGCGGCAGGGGACCGGCGGCGGAGGGTGGTCGGCGGCCGGCGGCAGTGGTCGGCCGGCGGCGGGCGGCGGTGGCAGGCGTTGGTGGCTGGCGGCGGGTTGTGGTGGCCCAATGGGTCGCGAGGGGCTTGTGTGAAGATATCTGTGGGAGGGGGGGTTTATATAGGCCATCCGGAAATACGAAGAGTCCCGGGGTCTTTATTGCAAATCGATCGTTTCATATTCTGGCCGTTCGATTGGAAACGAAAGGTCACAGATGTCGATTGGTATTCCCTATCTCGTTTCATATTCTGGTCGTTCGATTGGAAACGAATGGTCACAGATATCGATTGGTATTCCCTGTCTAATATAACAATAATTTCTATTGTTTTTGAATAGAAAAGTTTTAGTGGATTTTTGGTTAGAGGAAACTGATTTAAAATTTTATAAAAATGGGTCTCAGGTTTGAATCCTTCTATTGGCTATTATATTTGTTTATATATATCATTTTTCTTTTATATTTTTAAATGCTTTAAATGAGTTCAAAACGCAAAAGTTTATATATGTTTTTTGATCGTTTCGACGAGACGGACGCAATAGTGCCGTCTGATTTTTATTTTAATTTTTTTATAAAAATTTTCTTATAATGACTTTTAAATTATTAATTTATTTTGGGATGTTACATCGCCGGTGTCGTAGAGGACATGCCGGTTGAAGAGAAGTCGGATCTCCCCCCTAGGTTCGTCGTTGCCATGCGGAGGAGCACGCGCAGGTGGAGGGATGCATGCGGGCGTCCGGGACGGCGGCGTTGGGCGAAGGTCGGCAAGGGGGGGGTGCTGCATGTC
Organism: Chamaelirium japonicum; assembly: GCA_947650365.1. Taxonomy (NCBI): domain Eukaryota; kingdom Viridiplantae; phylum Streptophyta; class Magnoliopsida; order Liliales; family Melanthiaceae; genus Chamaelirium; species Chamaelirium japonicum. Next base: position 50,307,531 of record OX393552.1, on the reverse strand, counting down.
ACCCCTCTTCTCTTCTCAGTTGCCCTAGGTTGTAACCCGGTGAGGAGCATGTGGGGCGCGGACCGGGCCGTCGGACTTGGCGTCAGGCGGTTTCGGGCTGGGATGCGGCACGCTGATGGCGGTCGGGCTCGGGATCGGGTGCGCAGGCGGCCGGCTCGCAGCGGGCGCTTTTGGTCGTGGGAGAGAGCGACGGAATGACGCCCGAAGGGGGGGGATCGGATCCACCTCTCTCTTCTTCTTATTTTGCCCGATGGAAGGCACATGCATGGGTGCAGTTTGGATGCACGGTGGGAACCGTGGGGTCTGTGGCCGTCGTGAGAAACCAAGGTACATGGGAGAGGAGGAACCGGGACCCCCCTTGATCTTCTCTGCTGTACGACGAGGCACGCATGGGGGGCTCTTCGTTCGGTATCAATTCGGGCCATGGGTCCGTCTGCACCCCCTCGGGTAGTCGCGGGCCATTGTAGGGGGAACGCGTGGAGAGAGGGGCGGAGGTTTGGTCTGCCCGACCCCCTCCTCTGCTGTCGCGAGCCGCTCCCGGAAGATGGTGCACGGGTGGCATTGTGCTAACACCAAAGAATTGGTCAAAGTGGACGTGAAACCTGGCGTGCGTTGACGTGTAACTCTCCCAATGCCTTACTTCAGAGATAAGAGTCTCGTAGACTTCCGACAGTCATAACTTTTCATACACACGTCGGATCAACGCGTATAAGGTGTCGTTGTGTAGGCGCCGAAAAATCGATCAAAGTGGACGTGAAACATCGCACACCTTGACGTGTAACCTTTCCGATATTCACCTTTATAGAGAGATGACTAAAGAACGCGCCGACCGGGTTTTCGGCTAGCGCCTTAAGGATGTCTCGGCACGTGATAACTCATTCGTTCTGTCCGACACCCCACTGCACCTAGTTACTGTGTTCACTAGGGACTGCAGTCGGGCCCCAGTGATGACGCGATGGTTACCGCGTGCTCACCCCTTATGAGAAAGGGGATTTTTTTTTTTGTGAAGTTTGTACAAACAAATCAATAGGGTTGGATGAGATGCTATCCAACCGACCCAATGGAAGATAACTCTTCGTCCCTGAATGATCATTGTATGTGGATGACACTTGAATTGGATTGACTAATAAGTTTGGATGACGCCGAGCACCCCCACCCCTCGGTTTTCTGACGAAACCAAGGGGTGGGTTGATATTGATGCCGTACACCCCCCCTCTCGGTTTTCTGTCGAAAACGAGGGGTGGGCTACTGATGTTGTGCCGTCACCCCCTTCCCACTTGGTTTTTTGTGCGAAACCGAGGGGGGTTGCTTGTTGATGCCGACACACACCCCCTCTCGGTTTTCTGATGAAACCGAGAGTTGTGCTACTGACGGTGTGCCGTCACCCCCTCCCCACTCGGTTTTTGTGCGAAACCGAGGGGGGGTTGCTTGTTGATGCCGACATACACCCCCTCTCGATTTTCTGACGAAACCGAGGGGTGTGTTGCTGATGGTGTGCCGTCATCCCTTCCCCACTCGGTTTTTGTCCGAAACCGAGGGGGGGCTGCTTGTTGATGCCAACACATAGCCCCTCTCGATTTTCTGATGAAACCGAGGGGTGTGCTGATGGTGTGTCGTCACCCCCTCCCCACTCGGTTTTTGTGCGAAACCAAGGGGGGGGGGTTACTTGTTGATGCCAAAAAGTGTCGGTATTGAAAATAGAAGAGGCCAAAAAGTGTCGGTTTTTGTGCGAAACTGAGGGGGGGTTGTTTGTTGATGCCGACACACACCCCCTCTCGGTTTTCTGACGAAACCGAGGGGTGTGTTGCTGATGGTGTGCCGTCATCCCTTCCCCACTCGGTTTTTGTGCGAAACCGAGGGGGGGCTGCTTGTTGATGCCAACACACACCCCCTCTCAGTTTTTTGACGAAACCGAGGGGTGTGCCGTCACCCCCCCCACTCGGTTTTTGTGCGAAACCGAGGGGGGGTTGCTTGTTGATGCCGACACACACCCCCTCTCGGTTTTCTGACGAAACCGAGGGGTGTGTTGCTGATGGTGTGCCGTCATCCCTTCCCCACTCGGTTTTTGTGCGAAACCGAGGGGGGGTTGCTTGTTGATGCCGACACCCCATTATTGGGGCTGCTAGAAGAGGCCAAAAAGTGTCGGTATTGAAAATAGTGTATTTTTCGAATTTCAGCCCCATTTGAAACCGACACTTTTTCGGTGAAACGTTGGTGCGCAGGGATGTCGGCGAGGGACAATGCTATATTTGAGGGGGGTTCTTAGAGATAATCTAGGATGACGCCGCATGATGGCCAGCCGGTCTTCACCCAATGTATTACCGCACCTGGTTACTGTATTCACCAGGTACTACGGTCACGTGAGGGTGTTGACTTGGCCAGGATCAAGGAAGCACCATTTTATCCCGTGTTACCCACCGTCGACTGCACCAGTGTGGAGACACGCACTGACAGAGTCAGACCAACCACCCCCTGACCGGTTTGGAACCGTTAGTCGTCGAAAAAAGGTGATGGCCAGTGACAATCTGATGCTTGGACCTGAGTGACAAGACTAAGCTTGGACTTTTGATCGAATGCCAATACGTCGGCGACGACGTTTCGGACTTTGTCTTCGAATGCCAAGGACTGGGCCTTGGGCTTGTAGAGTGCCAAGGCGTTGGTCGCCTCGAACTTTGTCTTCAAGTGCCAAAGGCTGGGCCTTGGGCTTGTAGAGTGCTGAGGCGCTGGTCGCCTCGGACTTTGTCTTCGAGTGCCAAGGGCTGGGCCTTGGGCTTGTAGAGTGCCGAGGGATTGGTCACCTCGAACTTTGTCTTTGAGTGCCAAGGGCTGGGCCTTGGGCTTGTAGAGTGCCGAGGCATTGGTCGCCTCGGTCTATGTCCTCGAGTACCAAGGACAGGGCCTTGGGCTTATAGATTACCGAGGCATTGGTCACCTCGGACTTTGTGTTCGAGTGCCAAGGGCTGGGCCTTGGGCTTGTAGAGTGCCGAGGCATTGGTCACCTCGGACTTTGTCTTCGAGTGCCAAGAGCTGGGCCTTGGGCTTGTAGAGTGCCGAGGCATTGGTCACCTCGAACTTTGTCTTCGAGTGCCAAGGGCTGGGCCTTGGGCTTGTAGAGTGCCGAGGCATTGGTCACCTCGGACTTTGTCTTCGAGTGCCAAGGGTTGGGCCTTGGGCTTGTAGAGTGCCGAGGCATTGGTCACCTCGGACTTTGTCTTCGAGTGCCAAGGGCTGGGCCTTGGGCTTGTAGAGTGCCGAGGCATTGGTCACCTCGGACTTTGTCTTCGAGTGCTAAGGGCTGGGCCTTGGGTTTGTAGAGTGCCGAGGCATTGGTCGCCTCGGACTTTGTCTTCAAGTGCCAAGGGCTGGGCCTTGGGCTTGTAGAGTGCCGAGGCATTGGTCGCCTCGGCCTATGTCTTCGAGTGCCGAGGGCTGGGCCTTGGGCTTGTAGAGTGCCGAGGCATTGGTTACCTCGGACTTTGTCTTCGAGTGCCAAGGGCTGGGCCTTGGGCCTGTAGAGTGCCGAGGCATTGGTCACCTCGGACTTTGTCTTCGAGTGCCAAGGATGTCTCCTTGAACTTGGTGCATGTCAAAGCGACGACGTCTGCCTTGGACTTATTCTCATCGCCTCGGATAAGTATAGTTGATAGTTTAGCTTGACCTGGATTGTCAGGAGCATTTTTATCTGACTTTCGCCTTGAAAGGGCGTAGCCGAATTGCCTTCGAGCTTCCGACTTGAATGGGTGGAATCGAAGGTCTTTGGTTGACCTGGGTTACCAGGAGCTTTTTATCGGACTTTAGCCTCGAGAGGGCGTAGCCGAATTGCCTTCGAGCTTCCGACTTGAACGGGCGGAATCGAAGGTCTTTGGTTGACCTGGGTTGCCAGGAGCCTTTTATCGGACTTTAGCCTCGAGAGGGCGTAGCCGAATTGCCTTCGAGCTTCCGACTTGAATGGGCGGAATCGAAGGTCTTTGATTGACCTGGGTTGCCAGGAGCCTTTTTATCGGACTTTTGCCTTGAAAGGGCATAGCCGAATTGCCTTCGAGCTTCCTACTTGAATGGGCGGAATCGAAGGTCTTTGGTTGACCTGGGTTGCCAGGAGCCTTTTTATCGGACTTTAGCCTCGAGAGGGCGTAGCCAAATTGCCTTCGAGCTTCCGACTTGAATGGGCGGAATCGAAGGTCTTTGGTTGACCTGGGTTGCCAGGAGCCTTTTTATCGGACTTTAGCCTCGAGAGGGCGTAGCCAACTTACCTTCGAGCTTCCGACTAGAATAGGCAGAATCGAAGGTCTTTGGTTGACCTGGGTTACCAGGAGCCTTTTTATCGGACTTTAGCCTCAAGAGGGCGTAGCCGAATTGCCTTCGAGCTTCCGACTTGAATGGACGGAATCGAAGGTCTTCGGTTGACCAGGGTTGCCAGGAACCTTTTTTTTTTATGCCTTAACATGGTGGAATCAAACTTCGAGAGATTTGATTTTGAGAAAAAAGAGATATTTTATTGATACAACAAAGTAGCGGTTATACTTTTTCAGAAGTTGCCCAGCGGACGTTATGATTATGCATCCATGTATTACATTGACTTTTTTTTCTCCACTACCGCTGCCTCTCCTATTCTCGACCTGGTTCCTTATTAGCGAGGTAGCCATCGAGCCGCCCTTCTTAGATCAGGTCTTTGATGTGATGCTTTAGCATCCGATATGTAGAGGTTGGGTGGCCATGGCTGCGATGAAACTCACAGTAGGCTGTCGTATCTCCCGCCTGGTCGGAATTTGGAGGGAGAGGCTGTGGCCACTTGCAAAAGGGCTCGTTCTGCAAGTATGCGAAGATGTCTTCAATGGAGGTGTTCAGCTCAGTGAACACCCTTTGCTCCCTTGGAGTTCGCCTCTTTTCTATTGGAGGGGCTTTCGGATCTTCATTGTACCTTTTGGCCTGCACCTTTTGATCGGACGCGGCATGGGCAGACTTCTTGTAGTGTGCTTCATTCGGAGCTTCATCATCTTTCTTATGTCGGGAGTCACGAGACTCGTGGGGCTCGCGTAGTCTTCTGGCCCGCTGATTGTCTTCCACCTCTATCTCCCGCTGTACGTGCTTGAACATCGCTTCCAAGTTATTGGGAGGATGCCGGATGAAGTCGGTGTAGACGTGAAGCTCTGGCCGAATAGCATTCTGGAATGCCAGCATGATGGCCTCCTCATTATAGGAGCGACCGGTGAGCTCAGAATGCTCATTACGAAACCTCATTGTGAATCTCCTTAGAGACTCGTCGGAGCCCATCTTCAGCTGGTAGAGTGTATCCAGCCTCTTTTTCGGCTTTAAGTTTAGTCGATAATGGTCCATGAAGAGTTCAGCCAACTCTTTGAATGTGGCCACCGTACCGGTAGGCAGTGTGTAGTACCAGTCGAGGGCAGGTCCCTCGAGGCTTCCCGCAAACATACAGCAGAGAACATGTTTCTCATATTCGTAGGGCGTCAGGGCCTGCTTGTAGGCTAGGATATGGAGAGCAGGGTCTCCCTGGATGCAGTTGAACTTTGGTAGGTTCGGTGTTTGCCAACCCATAGGAAATGGTGTTGCAAGAACCTTGGGATGCAGTGGCCCCACCGAGGTGATTAGTTGCCTACGGTCTTGATGGCGGCGTCCCACGTCGGCAGTATGCCTTAGTCGGTTGAGCAGCTCGCGGGCATCTGTTGCTTTCGTGTGCGAAGGGATAGAATGTCTAGTGGACCCTGTTGACTGAGGTGATCCTTCTCCGCGATAGTTGGGCGCACCGTTGACGTCAAGGCGATCCCATACCGTTTGCCTTGGTGCTTGTGTGGATACTTGACGCCTCTCGATACGTGGCACATGTGATTCTTCAAGATGATGAATCACGGCTGGGCGAGTCCTTGGTTGGTCTTCATTAGCAGTTGGAGAGTTGTAGGCCACAACCCCCGCTCTTTCAGCTACCTTCTTTAGGGAATCCCTCTCTTGCTCGAGGGCTGCGTTCCTCTTGAGAAGGTTCAACAGCTGGAAATCAGCAGTCGAAATTTGGTATGTAGTTAGATCGTTGTCCCCTTGGGTGGCGTGCTTTTTGCCAGATCGTTGCCTCGGGAATGGTGGGTCCTGGCTATTGCTGTGGCTTCCCGGATGACTTCCTTGTGGCCCCTGTCGCTTATAAACATTTCTTCGATTGGTTGCAACCGAGACTTCTTGTTCTTCTTCGATTAGCACGTCGATTGTCCGATCAGCACCCGACTTTGGTGGGTTGGTGCTGGCCTTCACCATTGAGCGTGTTGATGTCGGCGTGGTGAAGGCTTTGAGGTTAATTTGGAGGAGGACTTGTGGCTCGTCATCACAAGCTGAATAGGAGTCGGTAGAGGTGTGGGTAAGACCTCTATCGATATCCCACAGACGACGCCAAAGATTGTGGGGGGAAATTTTCGAGCCGCCTTGATCGAGAATCCCACCCCACAGCCTTGATTAAATTGGATTGTTTGTAGAGTTAGAGATTAGAAAGTTGAGAAGGAAAGAGATGACACATAGAGTTGTTGTCGAAGTTCGGTCTTACGACCTACGTCTCCGGGCGAGAGACGCCACCTGATCTTCACTATAATATGAATATAAAGGGTTGTGCGTTCTCTCGACAGGCCGAGAGAAGCTTTTTACAGTAGGGGTTGCACGGAGCAACAAGAAAAGAAACTAGGAGGAGAGAAATAAGCTATTGCACTTGCTCTGGATCTGGAATCACTCTTCCTCTGATCGAATGACCAACCTCCCTCCTGGATGCCTTGGGGGTCCTTTTTATAGCGTAGGCACGTGCCCGATATGGCAGTGATGACGTGGCACTGGTTCTGGGTCTCCTTGCTAGGCCCTTATTGGGCCGTTGTTCGGGCCTAATAAGGGGGAGGGCTTGATCTACGAGCCCCGTAGAGTGGGCCCATGAACCCGGGCGGGCTTACCCACTTGGGCCGTTGCGCGGGCCCATGCCGCTCTGATCTGGTCCGGTATAATTTTTGCACCCACATTAAGCGCCGGGGGGGGGGGGGGGGGGCTCAGATCATAACAAATGGTAGAAAAATAGATGAGGATATCGAAGAAGAAGGGGAGAAAAAAAAGATGAGGAGGGAGGACGCAACAGTGGTGGATTACTGGCGGCGGCCTACACATAATCGCCGATAGGGAAAGTGGGCGAGCACTCCCCATAACAAAAGAGCAAGGATGAAGCTGGTGTTAGTATTGGAATTGGATCCACTAATCAGAGTCGCAGCGGAAGCAAAAGAAAGATCCGAAGATCATACGGTGTATGTTTCATTACAATTTCGCTATAAAAACAACCTACATGCAAATCTATGATCTTAGCATATGTGCAGACACCCTAGAGGCATACTACGATCTACGGAAGACATGAATGCATCTACATAGGTGTTTAGATTCATCATATCTTATGGATCTATGATCCGGAGATGACGGAACGATGAAGAACCGCACTTGAATCGGAAGGGAAACTGTCGGATAGCACCTTGTCCTTTGCGAATTGAAGAATCCTCAAAATCCCGTCTTTAAGTGCAAGGATTTCGAGCCGACGGAGGAATCCGTTGCGAAGACGATGGCGAGCCGCGAGATCTCCTCCTCTCTCTCTCTTCTTCCTTCTCCTTCATTCCTCTTCCTTCTCCCTTCTTCTTCCTCTCTTTTCCTTGGCCAAAACCACAAAGGAGGAGGCTTGTAGGGGGGTTCAGATTTTCTGGAGGAGAGGAACCATAGGGCCGGCCCCTCCCTCTCCGTATTCCTATATAGGGTCGGTCTCCCATGGCTTCAAGGAGGCTTGGGCCGGCCCCTAGATGGATAGGGATAAGGGGGGGCGGTTTTTAGGGATTCCGGGTGTCTATCGTGAAGCCAGGACGAAAACGCCCTTCACGAAAAGCGGAAAACTGAAAGAGAGACTGAGTGAGGTGCGCTACTCGGAATCGAGTTCCGTCAGCTCCTATGAGCTCCTGGAATTATTCCACTCATTCTAAGATCCATATTCAATATGTTCTGAGTCATATTTCAGTATTTACCAAAATACCCCTACGGTACGTAACACATGTGAATTAGGTTCTTAGGCTCCGGGCTTGCGCTCCATCGCGCTACTTCGCATCCAACGTATCCAAGTAGGTCGGGAAACAATTCCTATATGCAACGACAGGGTGGAACCTTCAGGGTTCGAGATCTCTAGCTCCAACCGGATCCTTGATTAACTGTTCCGGTGACACACCGAAAGTTCCGTTAATCAGCCCTAATCCGATTAACCCGCGTAGCCACCCAGAGTGTGACGCGAGTTGAACTCTAGTGATCCTAAACTTATGTTACTCCCTCGTAACCCTGCTCTCTACTATACTCTGATAATCCTTAGTCCCTCCTATTACTGGTACCATGATGCGACTCGGGCGGTGGGGAGCACCGTCAGATCCCGATCGATCATCTGACTAGGGTTTGATGACTTGTCATCTATAACACCACACACCTTCCGGTGCTATGCCTAGCATCCGGAACGTCATCAGTCATACTGATAACCACCAGGCCTGGGTTAACTGTGTGGACAGATTGACTCATCAAAACGCACCCATCCAACACTGGACGTCGGATAACCTGTAGGGATTACATGTCACTCAAGCGCCAGCCGGGTAACCCAACGTACCGTGGTATTGGACTATGAAAGGTCCGCACATGTTGGCACATCAAAGCACCACACAACTGGTTGGCCCAGTGTACATGGTCCCTCAGGGTTAAGGACGGATTATCTATAGTAGTAAGACGGTTTCTGCACCAGTGTCTGAATCACTGAACTATGCACCATCTTGGTTCCTGTTCAACACGATTATCGTGCTTGGTCAAGTGAATGGGAATCCCATGTTTCCATGGTGGAGACTTCACCACATCCTCTACTTGCCAACAGCTTGTTCTTGGTGAAACGACCGGCATCACCTAAGCTGTGAACTAGTTCTAGGTCTACACAGAACTGGTCCACTAGGTCGCCCAAGCATGGATCCTCCATGTGCCTCAGTGGCCTACTGTGTTCCCTAGGGTCCTTTTATTATATGAGTATTATCATATACCAGAGTAGTATTCTAATTAAAGCAATAACCAAAGTCATCTTTATTATTGTTAATACAGAAAATTCACGCTAAGGACACACAAGCTACAACAGTTAGCGATGATAATGTTTCCACCACCAAGTTAACACCTCAGCTCCCTTGATTCCAGTGGCTTCTTCAGTTACAACCCACAAACAAATAGGTGTTTCAAATCTAGCTGTTGTTATCAACAAATTGTTCTTATCAACATATTCAGTTGTAACCAATAGATGATACATATCTCTTGTCACAAATTGTAATCCTATTTATACAATAGAATGACGACTCCCATAAAAGGGAGTGTGACAAATCTCTATGCTTTACATGGTATCAGAGCCATTATAGGAGTGTGACATATCAAGATGTCATCTCTCTACTCCGGTTATCATCTTATCCCCTTCCATTCATACTTCCAAACATTACCAATTTGACATGAAACTCACGAATGAAAATTATTGATTGTGGAGGGGTCAATTTCTATCAATCCTTCGCACTAATGATCTCATTGGCTTCATCGACAGATCATCACCATGCCCAGACCAATTTTTGCGTGACTCGGACAATAAAGTCACGATCACGATTGATCCAACCTATCAAGTGTGGCAGAAGAAGGATTCTCCGCTTCTTCTTTTTTTAGTAGATTCAAAGGGGGAAGTCATAATCGGACCTCCGGGAGATGCCATATGCCAGCGCTACAAGTGTTGATGATGGCTCGAGTCAAACCCACCTCCTCGAGTTGGTCGTGTGCACCACCCTCCCAGATCGTGTGCACGATATGTCCAGATGTCGTGCAAACGACCTCGAGAGGTCGTGCGCACGACTTCTCAAAATTGTCGACGCGTCCTTCCTTGCTCAACGAGGTCAAGTGCAAGAGAGTCGTGCGCATGACTTTGTCTGGAAAACACGGTTTAGCCTAATCTTATACGATTTGGACTTTCCTTTTGGGATTGTTTAAGGAGAATTTCAAGATTAAGCTTATGTAAACCTATTCCCTTGATATATAAATGGGTCTAGGGCTTTGGAAAACACATCTTTTGATCTTTGATCAATCCTTTGGAATAGAGGATTGATTTCGGTGGCAACTCTAGTGAAGCTATTGAGATATGGTTCGACTGCTCATCCACAGCAGTCGTGCTCACAACTTGGAAAAGTCGTGCGGATGACCCGGCCTCCGACGTTGTCGATGCATCCTTGAAAGCCGACGGGATACAGGCCCATTAGCCTCTTACACAGAGGTACAAATTTATCGCAAAAATTATCGCGAACCGGTTGTGTTTGATAATACACTCCATCGTTCAGGAGGAACAACATGCTTTCATCCTAGGTAGGCACCTGCGGGATAATGTGGTCCTAGTGCAGGAGATACTATTTCGTTACATAAGGCACCACGACGTTCAACTGTGATGGCTGTAAATGTAACATTTACCCCAAATACACAAGATATTGTCCGCTTTGCCCATGCCCGCATGAGAACTTTCCAGAGTGGTCACCCATCCTAGTACTACTCTTGCCCGAGCACGCTTAAGTACGGAGTTCTTACAAAATCCATAGTGGTGAACGGTTTTAAAACGCATCTTCTATGTTTGGAAGGAAAAATTATATAAGTACCTCATGATCTCCTTCTCTCCAGGCAATGTGGGGTTAACTCATGGCCTTGTACACCTCACCTCGTCTCACCTCACCTCGTCCATCTTGGCATCACAGCCTAAGGAGTCTTGGATCTTGGTCGTCACAATCCACCCCTCTTAGGGGTACATGTCTTCGTGTAGGGTTAGACCCCCCATTGCGAGGAGAACCAGCTCTGATACCATTTTGTAACATCCGCCCCAAACACACAAGATATTGTTTGCTTTGCCCATGCCCGCACGAGAACTTCCCAGGGTGGCCACCCATCCTAGTACTACTCTCACCCGAGTACGCTTAACTACGGAGTTCTTACGAAATCCGTAGTGGCGTACGGTTTTTAAAACGCATCTTCTATGTTTGGGGGAGAAATTATATAAGTAGCTCATAATCTTATTCTCTCCAAGCGGTGTAGGGCTAACTAGTAGCCTTGTACACCTCACCTCACCTCATCCATCTTAGCATCCCAGCTTCAGGAGTCTTGGCATTTGGCTATTGGCTTATTGGATTTTGATCGTCACAGTAAAAGCGGATATTGACAAAGCATATGATCGTATCTAGTGGGAGGCGCTGGAGGCCATTTTGGAACGGATGGGGTTTCATAAGAGGTGGATAGGGTGAGTGATCTCAGTGTGTGACCACGACAACGTTCAGTATGATCGTTAATGACGCGGCTACAAGGAGTTTTATCCTTCCTGTGGTCTGCGGCAAGGGGACCCGATTTCTCCATATATATTTTTACTAGTTGCTCAGGTGATCCAATGGGAGGTGGATAAAAGGCTGCAATCAGGGGATATCGATGGGTTTTGCACTAGATGAAATCCGGTTCCAATTACCACCCTCGCATATGCAGACGACTTCATGCTTTTGGCGAGAGCTACAGTACTGGATGCGTGGGGTTTAAGGGGTTTTTTTTGCAAAGGTGATAAGGTCCATTGGTTTACATATCAACCCACAGAAATCCAGCATCAAATTTTCTCAGTGTGTGCCGGCTTCAGTGCGCAAACAAGTGAAACTAGCACTAATGATGGCGGAGGAGAGAGGGCCATGGATGTTCTTGGAGATTCCTATATATGGATATCGGGTTCAAGCCAAGCATTTCCAATTTATAATGAGCTGTATGGAGGCGTAGGTCACCGGATGGAAAGCCAAGTTGTTATCCCAAGCGGGGCGATTGGTATTGATCCAGGCGGTTTTATCTACCATGCCAAAACACTTGATGGTCGCTGAAACATTACATAAGGGGGTGTTGCAGCAGGTGGATCTATTGGGTGTGTGTTTTAAAACCACACAATAGCAATGGGTTTAGTCCCATATCGGTAAGGGGAGAAATCCCCTACCACCTTATAAAGGATTGCCCACTTCCCCCCACTAGTCATCACACTAGAGGAGGGGCTCCACTAGCTCAAACACGCGCGCGCGTGCGTGCCGTGCCGTGCCGAGCCGATCCGAGGGGCTTGGGCTTGGGCATGGGCTGGGCGGCGCGTGTGTGTGCGCCCGCAGACCCGGACACGATAGCATCTCCGAAATGGGCTGGTCCGCACCTGCCATCTTTTTGCTTTTAAGTCTTCCACCATTTATAAAATTTCTTTTTGGATACTAGCCGTTTTGCATACGACCCGTTGCTGCATGCCAGCCGTTATGAGGCTGCTCTTTGCGAGCTGTAACGTGCGAGGTTAATGGGCTTAATCGCAGCCCATTAACCGCTCCCCTCTTTCAGCCCTCTATTAACTGTCCGAGGCCTATATAAGGCCCAGTGCAGCCATAGAGAAAGTACAGTCCGAATATCGGAATTCCTCCCTGCTTACTGCATCTCCCTCTTCTATTCTCTCGTGTCGTGGTGCTGTGGTGCTGCCCCTTTGCTCCGAAGAGACTCCATCTCTCGGACCAAAGCTCTGCTGCGGTGCTGCCTCCCCGCTTCGAGAAGATCGTCATCGAGTCGTTGGGTTCCTGAAAGTTCACGAGGTTCGCAAAGCCTTCTTGGAGTCGTGCCGACGAGAAGGAGGTCGCCTGACCGGGGTCATCGTATCTCCGAGAACCATTGCCACGAGACCCGCACGAGGGGGGCAATAAGTTTCTTGGGACAGTGCCTAGCACGCTTCGACCACAGGCCAGAGTTTCTAACTCTGCCTTTGTCCTAATATTAGATCTAAAATAATTGACTTGCATCTAATAGAGAAATCTAAATAATTATAGATAATTTAGCTAGATTATTTATTTCTTTTAGAAAAGTTCAGCAAGGTGAATGACGGTTCCATAGAACCCGCTCTGCCTTGGCAAACCATTTCTAAAAGAATTTTGTGATTTGTCCTTGTTTGCGAAAATAACATTTGCTAATCAATTTTTAAATTAAATCCTAAATTTGCTAGTTTAGAACGGTTAGATTTCCAACAATCCAAGAAACTTATTTAATATTTAATCGTTCATCATATTCAAAAGGATTATTTATCTTTCTCTATTGTGCAATTCACTTTGTTAGTATTGTTATCATAGAATAAATAGTTTGATTATTAGTCGTTAAAAGTTGCGCTATAGTTATTAGTCAAAATTATTTTTATACAAAAGTAAATTAGAGGCATACATTTTAGAAAGACTAAGAGTCATCATTGGAATATTTCACTGCCTACGGTGTCTAGAAAGGCTTGACAAACCGGCATTAAATTACCCAAGGTGACCTAACCCTAACTCAAGTTCTAAACTCTATTAGAATTGAGGAGCAACATAGGCTCAGGGAAAAGGGTTCTTCTGAATCCAAACTCAAAGTCAACAACATAGAGGGTCAACCATCCAAACCATTTCAAAAACCTAGACATAAGTTTCAGAAGAAACCCTTCCATCCTAAGCCTAAACCCTATACCAAGAAGCCATACCATAGCAACCATAACCCAAACCATCCCAAGGACCAAAAGAAGGAAGGAGTGCGTTGCTGCTACGTCTGCGGTCGGACCAATCACATGGCCAACCAATGCTTCTACAAGAAGACACCACCACCTCCAAATCCAAGAAGAAATGGTCAAATGCCACCCGGCTCTCAAGTCAACATGGTGACCTCTGAAGTTGGCTCTTCTGGGATCGCTTTCAGGTCTGTTCTCTTCACCCCTGAAGTTAACATGACCTTTCAAGCATTTGATTGGTGGATTGACACATGAGCTAACATTCATGTTTGCTCGGATTAATCTTTATTTTCCACCTATCAGGTCTCAGGTGGAGGAGCTGTAAGCATGGGGAACAATGCTGAGGCTCGTGTGCTAGGGATAGGACGGATTGACCTGAAGCTAACGTCGGAGAAGACCCCCCTGCGCGGAGTCCACCACGTTCCGGAGATTAGGAGGAATTTAATTAGTGGGTCCTTATTAGTCCAACAGGGCTATAAGCTTGTATTTGAGTCCAATAAGGTTGTAATCACCAAGGGAATGAATTTTATTAGAAAAGGATTTCTTTGTGATGGTTTGTTTAAATTGAATGTATTCAATCCTTCTTCTACTATTTTAAATGTTGAGTCTTCGGTCACTTGGCACCAAAGACTAGGTCATATAAATTATAATTCTATTAAGAAACTCATGACCTTAAACATTATTCCTAAATTCGATACTAGGAATCTCGACAAGTGCGAGATATGCGTAGAAGCCAAACAACTTAAGAAACCCTTTAAAATTATCGATCGAGACTTCCAGATACTTGAATTAATTCACAGCGATGTCTGTGATTCTGGGAGAACCTTGAAAGGTGGCAATAGATATTTTGTAATGTTGATAGATGACGCTTCAAAATATTACCACTTATACCTTATTAAAACTAAGAATGAAATACTCAGTAAATTTAAAATTTACAGAGCTCTGGTTGAGAACCAATGTAGACACACAAATTTCATCGGACCCGGACCCGACTTACGTGTGTCGACGTGGACGCAAACCCGACGCGCTCGGACCCGGACCCGACTAACGCGTGCCGACGTGGATGCAAACCCGACGACTCGGACCCGACTCGCACCTAGCAAGAGAGGAGCGGACCCCACTTCAAGAGGGGCCGGCCCCTACTAGGGTCCGAACCCCATGGGGCCGGCCCCTACTAGGACCCGAACCCCATGGGGGCCAGCCCTGTTGGGACCCGAACCCCATGGAGGGGCCGGCCGGTCCTGCAAGGAAAGGGAAGAAAAGGAAAGAAAAGAAAAGAAAGAAAAGAAAAAGGAAAGAAAAGAAAGGAAAGAAAAGAAAAGGAAAGAAAAGAAAAGGAAAGAAAAGAAAGAAAAGGAAGAAAATACCGCCATGCGTGGGGGGAGGTTGCGTATGACGTCTGCACACACGCGGATCTGCGCCGATCCCTCGATCCGACGCACAAGACGAAGCGCCCGATCGCCATCGATTTCGTGTGCGAAATCCAGCCATAATTGCCTCGCCAGAAAAGGAAAACAAATAAACGTTATTCCCCTCATCAATGGATGAATAAATCCAGGGTAATTATGAGAGAGATACAAAAGGGATTTGAAATTAAAAAGTTCCCATATCTCTCTCCCCACCCCTTTGCCTATAAATAGAGGGGGTGGGGGAATGAAGAAGAGGTCGAAAATTGAAGACGAAACGCCGGAGCTCTGCAGAAGAGGAGACGCTTCTTCATCGACCCAAGGCTTCACGAGGCACAGTCAAGCCTGTCCCGAGGGATCGGCTTACTGAAAGTCCTCATCAACGTGAAGACCCTTGCACACGAAGATCATCCCTTCGACTCCGTGCACGAAGAAGAAAGCTCGGAGAAGAAGAACCCTTCGACTCCGAAGACGCCAGAAGCAAAGGCCGGAGAAGAAGAGGAGCGGCACTACCCTATCGTCTCCAACAAGCCTTCGACTCTGATCAAGCCCAAAAGCCCGGAGAAGAAGAGGAGCGGCACTACCCCGTCGTCTCCAACAAGCCTTCGACTCCGATCAAGCCCAAAAGCCCGGAGAAGAAGAGAAGCGGCACTACCCCGTCGTCTCCAACAAATCCTCGATCCCGATCAAGCCCCAAAGCCCGGAGGAGAGAAGCGAAGCGTCATCACCCCGTCGTCTTCGACAAACGCCTGCCCCATCCACGAAGAAGAAAGCCTGGAGCAGATCGTCTGAAGCGTCGCTACCCCGTCGTCTTCATCAACAAAAGCCGACGCTACAACCGTCGCACGGAGACCGTCGCTACCCTCGTCGTCTTCATCAAACAAAAGCCGACGCCACAACCGTCGCACGGAGATCGGTGCTACCCCCACCATCTTCGAAAGCATTCTTCGACTCCGATCACGCCAAAGAAGCCCGGAGAAGAAGAGAAGTCCAGTCGACACGCAAACCGTCGAAGCACCGAAGAAGTAGCCCACGTCGTTCGAAGAAGAATATCGAGTTGACGCTAAAGCTAAAGCCAACGCAAGAAGCCAAAGCAAAGCCCCAGTAAAGCCCGCGCTAAAGCAACGCAAGTGCCAAAGCCAAGCGACTACGCCGGCCACGAGCAAAAGCACCGCACGTTCTAGCCGATACGACGCGAAGTTCGGAAGAACGAAAGCATCGCAAGTCTCTCCCAGCTACGTCCAAGTGCAAGCGCCGAAGCAAAGCAAAAGCCAGAGCCACGCCGGAGCCAAGCCAAAGCCAAAAAGCCGAAGCCAAAGCCAACGCCAAAAGCTCGATCGACGTCGCGAACCGACGATCAAGGACATCGAGGTCAAGCAAGGAACGAGGAAGACGCGAAGACCGAGGAACGAAGCCGAAAACCCCCCTAGCCGATAAAGCGCGAAGCACGGAAGGGACAAAGCAACGGTGGACATTCCTTAGCCTCTCCAAAACCCTCTCCCTGTAAAGACCCCTGTCCTGGGCAGCCCCTTCAGAGCTCTCGCACGAACACCACGTGGAGACGCGGATCAAAGGGATCCCCCAGAAGATTTTTCCCACAATCCCCTGATCAAAACTCGCCGTAACCCGGACTCGCTACACCCAAGCCACCCGGGTCCCGGCTACAATTGTAATCTCGTGTGATTCGCAATAAAGACGACCCGCGCTTTTTTCCGCGTCCACAACCAATTAGACGAAAATATTAAAATCCTTAGGTCAGACCGAGGAGGGGAGTACACTTCAAATGAGTTAAGTGAGTACTGTGAAGACTATGGAATTCTCCATGGAGTCACAGCTCCTTACACTCCCCAATCCAATGGTGTAGCGGAGAGGAAAAACAGGACCCTAATGAACATAGTCAATTCCATGTTATTAAACTCTGGAGCACTAGAGAACTTATGGGGGAAAGCCCTAATGACGGCCTGTTTTATCCTTAACCGTATTCCCTTTAAACACAATGACTTGACCCCATACGAAGTATGGAAACATAGAAAACCTAAGTTAGAATATCTAAAAGTATGGGGGTGCCTAGCTAAGGTAAAAATCCCCGATAACAAAAGAAAGAAGATAGGACCTAAAACTGTAGATGTCACCTTTATTGGCTACGCTTCAGATAGTAACGCTAATCGATTTTTAGTGTTTAACTCTGAAATAAGCGAAATAGCCAATAACACCATAATCGAAGCTAGAGATGCCTCATACTTCGAAAATATCTTCCCTTATAAGACTAGGATCAACACTAGGATTAACACCAATAACCAGGCCTCCAGTTCTAATCAAGTAACTCAGATCGAACCCAAAGTCCAATTAAAATCTGAAGACCAGATTGAACCGGTAACCCAAATCGAACCTAGGAGAAGTAAACGTGCCCGTGTAGAAAAAGTCTTTGATGACTTCTATGCACTTCTGGTGGAGAACTCTCCCTCCACCTATACAGATACAATAAAGTCCATAGACTCACCCTTTTGGAAAGAAGCCATAGATAACGAGATCCAATCCATACTTTAAAATCATACCTGGGAACTCACCAATTTACCTCCTGGTTGCAAAACCATAGGATGTAAATGGATGTTTAAGAAGAAGCTTAGACCCGACGGTACCATAGATAAATTTAAGGCACGACTTGTAGCCAAGGGCTTTACCCAAAAACCAGGGGTAGACTACTTTGATGTGTACTCACCTGTCGCTAGGATAACCACGATTAGGATCCTCATCGCCTTAGCTTCAATCTATAAGCTAGTTATACATCAAATGGATGTCAAGACTGCTTTCTTGAATGGCGACCTTAATGAGGAAATATACATGGACCAACCCGAGGGATTTACTGCACCTGGACAAGAGGGAAATGTGTGTAAGTTAATTCGATCCCTCTATGGACTTAAAACAAGCCTCAAAACAATGGCATATGAAATTCGATGAAGTTATCTTATCCTATGGATTTGATATCAATTCAACGGATGAATGTGTATACCATAAAGTAGATGGTAATAATATTGTCATCTTATGTTTGTATGTTGATGATATCCCAATATTCGGTTCAAACATACAAATCATAAATGATATCAAACACTTTTTGTCCCAAAACTTTGATATGAAAGATCTAGGACAAGCCGACGTTATTTTGAACACTAAGATCATTACGAAGGATAATGGTTTAGTGTTATCCCAATCCCACTATGTCGAGAAAATCCTTAGGAAATTTTACGACCCCGATTGCCAACCGGTATCCACACCATATGATCCAAATACCCATCTGACAAAGAACACTGGACTACCTAGACTACAGAGCGAGTATGCTCAAATCATAGGATCGCTAGGTTTTCTAGCAAACTATACTCGACCCGATATCGCTTACGCGGTAAATAGACTTAGTCGTTATACGTCTAACCCGAATTTGTCCCATTAGAATGCATTAGAAAGAGTTTTTAGATACCTTAAGGGGACCATATCATACGGTCTCCACTATAGTGGATATCCAGCTGTGTTAGAGGGATACTCTGATGATAACTGGATTAGTGACTCAATAGATATTAAGTCCACAACCGGATATGTATTCCTACTAGGAGGTGGAGCCATATCTTGAAAATCCACCAAACAGACCGTTATAGCTAGGAGTACCATGGAATCAGAAATGATAGCGCTAGATACCACTAGCACAGAAGCAGAATGGC
The DNA here is from genome assembly GCA_947650365.1 of Chamaelirium japonicum. Classification (NCBI taxonomy): domain Eukaryota; kingdom Viridiplantae; phylum Streptophyta; class Magnoliopsida; order Liliales; family Melanthiaceae; genus Chamaelirium; species Chamaelirium japonicum. The sequence continues at coordinate 50,288,812 of OX393552.1, read as the reverse complement.
TTCGAGATCTTCTATATGAGATCCCACTAATAGAAAAGCCTTTACCGGCTATATCTATCCATTGTGATTGTCGATCAGCTATTGATAAATGTAATCAAGAAAACGCTGATGTAAAAATAAATCGTCATCTGAAAGTGAGACATAGATCTCTCAGATATAAGATGAAGAATCAAATAATTGCCCTAGATTTTGTTAGATCCGAAAAGAATTTGACGGATCATCTAACTAAGGGCCTCTCTAGGACAGTGGTCTTAGAATCGTCGAGGGGGATGGGATTAAGCCCATAAGAAAAATCACTGCAGTGGAAACCCAACCTCACGGAGGTTCAATGGATAGAAACAAACTGTAGTAGTGATTGAAAATAAGGAGCACTGAATAATGCTCCTGTCCCTATAACGTCAGTGCTTATTAAAAGCAAGGGGTATGATGAGTTTAAAACTCTTAATAAGTCCAAGACCCATAAGGCGGGGTGTCGCCTTGCTCACACCCCTATTAGGACTTACCTATATGTATGTCGTTGTGAGGCCGCAACTCTGGGACCAGGGCTGCTCCCTAGAAACATACAAGAAAAGATATCTGCGCAAGGCCATTAATAGCGCAACCCGCTTAGAATCATCGAAAACTGTACTACGTGTACTACTTGTAGAAACCCGATAAATAAGGCTGGTTCAAGGTGTAGTCCACCAAGTCCTCACGGATGTATACAACTATACTAAGTGGAGGTTCAAACCGGAAGGTACCTATACCTACTGCATAGTATAAGGAATCCAGCAAAGTCTTTTTACTTTATATTTTGAATTTTTTACTTATTTAATATTTAGTGGTTTTAAACACATGTGGGGGATTGTTGGGTGTGTGTTTTAAAACCACACAATAGCAATGGGTTTTGTCCCATATCGGTAGGGGGAGAAATCCCCTACCACCTTATAAAGGATTGCCCACTTCCCTCCACTAGTCATCACACTAAAAGAGGGGCTCCACTAGCTCACACACACGCGCGCGTGCGTGCCGTGCCGAGCCGGGCCGGGCCGGGCTTGGGCTTGGGCTTGGGCTTGGGCTTGGCGGCGCGTGTGTGTGCGCCCGCGGACCCGGACACGATAGCATCTCCGAAATGGGCTGGTTCGCACCTGCCCTCTTTTTGCTTTTAAGTCCTCCACCATTTATAAAATTCCTTTTTGGCTACTAGCCGTTTTGCATGCGACCCGTTGCTGCATGCTAGCCGTTACGAGGCTGCTCTCTGCGAGCTGTAACGTGCGAGGTTAATGGGATTAATCGCAGCCCATTAACCGCTCCCCTCTTTCAGCCCTCTATTAACTGTCCGAGGCCTATATAAGGCCCAGTGCAGCCATAGAGAAAGTACAGTCCGAATATCGGAATTCCTCCCTGCTTACTGCCTCTCCCTCTCCTATTCTCTCATGTCGTGGTGCTGTGGTGCTTCCCCTTTGCTCCAAAGAGACTCCATCTCTCGGACCAAAGCTCTGCTGCGGTACTGCCTCCCCGCTTCCAGAAGATCGTCATCGAGTCGTTGGGTTCCTGAAAGTTCACGAGGTTCGCAAAGCCTTCTTGGAGTCGTGCCGACGAGAAGGAGGTCGCCTGACCGGGGTCGTCGTATCTCCGAGAACCATTGCCACGAGACCCGCACGAGGGGGGCAATAAGTTTCTTGGGACAGTGCCTAGCACGCTTCGACCACAGGCCAGAGTTTCTAACTTTTCCTTTGTCCTAATATTAGATCTAAAATAATTGACTTGCATCTAATAGAGAAATCTAAATAATTATAGATAATTTAGCTAGATTATTTATTTCTTTTAGAAAAGTTCGGCAAGGTAAATGACGGTTCCATAGAACCCGCTCTGCCTTGGCAAACCATTCCTAAAAGAATTTTGTGATTTGTCCTTGTTTGCGAAAATAACATTTGCTAATCAATTTTTAAATTAAATCCTAAATTTGCTAGTTTAGAACGGTTAGATTTCCAACAGCATCGGGTTTGTAGATCTTTTTTGGGGGGACACACTGCTACAAACCGGAGTATGCACTTGCTTGCATGGGAGAAAATTACACAGGAAAAGTGGTACAGTATGTGGGCTCCAACTTCATGTTGGTTTTGAATTTTGAATTCAAATTTTTTTTTTTGAATGTTTTTATCTCTCATTGTGTTTGCCGGGTTTTGTGGGAACGGGTGTAACAGAAGCTCAGATCAGTTGAGATGAGATCATGGGTTAGTTGAGAGGTTAGATGAGATCATGGGTTAGTTGAGAGGTTAGATGAGATTATGGGGTTAGTTGAGAGGTTAGAGGAGATCATGGGTTCTGTTGTATAGCACCGGCTTTAAATACAGAGCGTTTGGAACCCATGCAGAATATCACTTCTCTTCATCTCTATTCTCACCAACTCTCTCTCTCTCTCTCTCTCTCTCTCTCTCTCTCTCTCTCTCTCTCTCTCTCTCTCTCTATCTGACCGAAGTCAAAGGAGTAGAGGTGTTGCAATAGTTTCTAGAGTGGAGGTGCTGATCCACTTTGGTGCCGAAATATTGCTTCATCCCCGAGCAAACGACGGCTGCACTTGTTTGTGACCGACAGGCTACTCGAGGACACTCATTGCTGATCCTGTTCGTGGTCGACGTACAACTCGGGATCGAGCTCTAGTTATTCTTTGGAGGATCACCAAAGGGGTTCGTGAGCAGTGCAATACTTCCCCAACATTCTCTTCAGATTTTGATATTGTTTTTTGGAGTTTCCTGAGAGTTCCTACGAGCTCTCCTTGGTGCGGAGAAGCTCGAAGTCGTTGTACCTTGGGGGCTTATCGTCGGAGGCTGGGAGCACCATCCTACGGCGGCGATCTAGTTTTCAGGGCATTGTGCAAGCATAAGCCTCGGCTCATTTCTTTCGATAAGTCTTTTATTCTCCTTCTCTTCTTTCCCTTATTTTGCATCTCTGTAGAAAGCCTTAGCTTCCCATCCTTAGCTAGTTAACTCTCCTTGATCCATTGCATGCTAATAGAATAGAACTCTATTTACCAACAATCTGAAAACTAGATCTTATTTATGTGTTCTATTCTCTTTTATTCCGATTGTAGTCCATATTCGAGAGTGTTTAGATCTAGTCTCTTGTCACCTGTTAGATTTTCTTTGAAATTTCTTAAGTTTGACGGTGTCAAAGAAAGCTTGACAAACCGGCATTAAATTGCCCTAGGAAGCCTGGTATTTAAGCAAGCCAAGTGCTCCACCTCCTTCCTGGAGCTGACCTGGCCGTCAAACTTTTGAAAAGTCAAAAGGGATTCTTCCTAGATGACTTCTGAGATGGAGAGGAAACCTAGCAAGTCTAGCGAGAAGCCTGAACCTTTCGACGGCAAGAACTTTAAGCGATGGCAAATGAAACTTCGATTCTATCTGACTGTCCTTAAGGTTGTCGATCTCATTAGCTTAGAGAAGCCTAATCTTTCTACTGAATCGGATGGTTCCTCGAACCAGACCGATATAGACTCCTGGGAGAGGCAGGACTACCTGTGTAGGAATTATATCCTTAACTGTCTAGTTCCTGACCTTTATGATGTGTACTTCACCTGCAAGTTCGCCAAGGATCTGTGGAACTCCTTAGAGAAGAAGTATGCCACAGAGGATGCCAGTTCAAAGAAGTTTGTGGTCGGGAAGCTCCTGGAGTTCAAAATGGAAGATGGGAAGTCTGTGGTCTCCCAACTAGAGGAAATACATATTATCATCCATGAAGTCCTCGCAGAGGGCTACAATATCTGCGAGGGATTCCAAGTGGCAACTATCATCGAGAAGTTGCCTCCCTCGTGGAAGGAGTACAAGAACAGTTTGAAGCACAAAAGGAAGGAGATGACCCTGGAAGACCTCGTTGTCCGAATCCGTATAGAAGAGGACAACCGAGTGTCGGAGCAAAGAGAGCGAGCCTATATGATAAAGGGCAAGGCCAACCTCGTGGAGGGAAAGTCTTCCAATAAGAAGGTTCAAGCTCCCAAGCTATTTGAGAAGAACAAGCAATCCAAACCCCAGTTCAAAAAGAAGTCGAAGGGAGACTGCTTCGTTTGCGGCAAGCCAGGTCACCTGGCAAGGGAGTGCCGCTTCAATGCAGCTAATCGGCCGAAGAACAAGTCCGAGGCGAACGTGGCCCAGAGCGGCTACTTCTCGGCAGTGGTGACGGAGGTCAACCTAGTCAGCAACCTTACAGACTGGTGGGTGGATACGGGAGCTACCCGGCATATCTGTGGGTCGAAGAGCTCATTTTCTACTTACACATCTGCGGCAGAAGGAGAATCACTGTACATGGGGAACTCCTCGGTTACTCGAGTCGCTGGAAAAGGGAACGTGATTCTGAAGCTCACCTCCGGAAATCTTTTGACTCTGAAGGAGGTGTTGCACGTCCCAGACATCCAGAAGAATCTGGTCTCCGGAGCGATGCTGAGCAAGAAGGGTTACAAGCTTGTATTTGAGTCGGACAAATTTGTCCTGACTAAGGGAGGGTCTTTTGTGGGAAAGGATTACCTTGATGAGGGCTTATTTAAGTTAAATGTAACCTCTTTCGTTAATGATAATAAAGCTTCATCTTCTGCTTATTTATCTGAGTCTTTTGATCTGTGGCATGCTAGACTAGGACACGTTAACTCTAAATCACTTAAAAGGTTAGTTAACTTAGGTAGCGTACCTAAATGTATTCCATTCTTGGATGGAAAGTGTGGCATATGCGTAGAGGCAAAATATGCCAAGAAACTTTTTAAGAATGTAGAGCGTAACCTAAAAACCCTTGACTTAATCCACTTAGACGTGTGCGACCTTAAGGGTTACACTACGAGAGGAGGGAACAAATATTTCATCACTTTTATCGATGATTGTTCTCGACATTGTTCAATATTTCTCCTTAAGAGTAAGGACGAGAGTTTGACCAAGTTTATATCCTACAAGTCTGAGATGGAAAATCAGTTAGGGAAGAGGATCAAAGTCCTTAGGTCGGACAGAGGGGGTGAATATGAGTCCGGAGACTTCACTAAATTCTGTGAAGACAACGGTGTAATTCATCAGACCACTGCTCCATATTCCCCTCAGTCTAATGGAGTAGCTGAGAGAAAGAATAGGACCTTAAAGGACATGGTCAATGCCATGATGATCAGTTCAGGGGTACCTACGAACCTGTGGGGGGAGGCTGTACTTTCTGCAGTATATATTCTAAATAGGATCCCATTTAAGGAGTTTGAGCGGATACCGTATGAGATCTTGAGAGGTAGGAAGCCTTCCTATAAACACATTAAAGTGTGGGGGTGTCTTGCGAAGGCATCCATACCTAACCCCAAGAGGACCAATCTAGGTCCTAAAACAGTTGATTCTGTGTTCATAGGATATGCCCATAATAGTAGTGCATATAGGTTTTTAGTTATCCACTCTAAGAGCCCATATATAGATGATAATACCATCATAGAGACTAGGGATGCCGAGTTCTTTGAAGACCGGTTTCCTTATAAAGATAGGTCTGAGAGGCCTCAGGAGTCCAGCACGCTCGAGAGGTATGTTCCTAGGTGTAGGATCGACTCTTCAGACGAGGAAGAGAACGAACCTAGAAGGAGCAAACGAGCTAGGACTGGTACTTCTTTTGGGCCTGACTTCATCACTTATCTAGTGGAAGATGATCCAACTAGTTATGTTGAAGCCATGACCTCAGCTGACTCCATCTTTTGGAAGGAAGCTGTAAACAGTGAACTTGAATCCATAACATCCAACGACACCTGGGAGTTAGTGGAGCTTCCTCCTGGTTGCAAAACTGTTGGGTGTAAATGGATATTCAAGAAGAAGCTTAGGGCAGATGGATCTATAGAGAGATATAAGGCGAGGTTAGTAGCAAAGGGCTATAGGCAACGAGAGGGAGTGGACTTCTTTGACACTTACTTTCCTGTGACCCGGATTACATCCATTAGGGTGCTTATAGCCATAGCCGCTATCCATAGCCTTGTGATTCACCAGATGGATGTAAAGACTGTATTCCTGAATGGTGAATTAGAGGAAGAGATATATATGGATCAGCCAGAAGGCTTCGTAGTGCAAGGTTTAGAGCAGAAGGTTTGTAGACTAAAGAAATCTCTTTTTGGTCTCAAACAGGCTCCAAAGCAGTGGCACGAAAAGTTTGACCAAGCATTGACTTCGAGTGGGTTCTCGATTAATGAATCAGATAAGTGCATCTACACTAAGGTCAATGGTCAGACTTGCGTGATCATATGCCTTTATGTAGATGACATGTTGATTTTTGGAACCAACTTGGAAGTTGTGGTGAAAACCAAAAACCTTCTAAGCAGGCACTTTGATATGAAGGACTTAGGAGTTGCAGATGTCATTTTAGGAATCAAAATTTTGAGAGATTCTAATGGCATAGCTCTATCTCAGTCCCACTATATAGAGAAGGTCTTTAGGAAGTTTGGTCAGTTTGACTGTAGACCTGCCAGAACGCCATATGATCCTTCAGTACACCTGAAGAAGAACATAGGGTTAAGTGTATCACAAGTTGAGTATTCGAGGGTAATTGGCAGTCTTATATATATCATGAACTGCACGAGACCCGATATTGCCTATGCGATAGGCAGACTCAGTAGATACACTATTAACCCTAATAAGGAGCATTGGGATGCTCTAATTCGAGTTCTGAGGTACTTAAAACATACCTTGGATTATGGCATTTTCTTTGGCAGGTATCCTGCTGTCCTAGAGGGGTACAGCGATGCTAATTGGATTGCGGATTCTTCGGAAACCAAATCCACTAGCGGGTACATGTTTACCCTTGGAGGAGGTGCAGTTTCTTGGAAGTCATCCAAGCAAACCTGCATAGCCCGATCCACTATGGAATCGGAGTTCATAGCCCTAAATAAGACTAGTGAGGAGGGTGAATGGCTAAGGAACTTTCTTATGGATATTCCTTTATGGCCAAAACCTATTCCTGCTGTTCTTATTCACTGTGATAGCCAAGCAGCTATAATGAGGGCCAAGAATAATTCCTATAATGGAAAGTCTCGACATATTCGTCGTAGACATAAATCTTTGCAACAGATGATAAAAGAAGGGGTAATTGTCATTGACTATATAAGGTCAAAAGATAACTTAGCAGATCCCTTAACTAAGGGACTAGCTAGAGAGCTAGTTCTAAATACATCGAGGGGGATGGGGCTGAGGCCTAAGAATGAATAAGTTTTCGATAACAGTAACCCAACCTTCGTGACTGGAGATCCCAAGAACGAGGTTCAATGGGACAACAAGTTATCCGAGGAACTTGTGGGAGTGCTACCAAGCATATTACCTCTCCATATGATGTGGTAGTACATTTTGTATCGCTGTGAGGCTGAGTCATAGACTCTTAATGCTATCTATAGCTGGAATACCAGTGGGGTGTATAGATACAGATCACTCTTTATAGATTGCACCTATATGAGTGTGGAAGTGAGGCCGCTTCCTATGAGAATTGGGGCCAATTCTCTAGAGCGCTTGTTAAAACCGGGGAGAGCTCATGGTCGTGAATGAGCACAACCGAGAGAGGAACTCAATGATGATTTAAGGATGTGTGAGTTGCCTGTTGACTAGGTCTACTATCCAAACTGAGCAGTTCAAGACTTAGGTCACTACTCAGTTAGTAAACCATACAGACAATCTCTAAACTGCGGTTCAAGTCGAAAGACACCTCAGTGATTGCACATTCCTATGGAACTCCAAATTTTGTTTTATATATTTTTTTTATTATTTAAAATAAAACATTCATGTGGGGGATTGTTGATTTTGAATTTTGAATTCAAATTTTTTTTTTGAATGTTTTTATCTCTCATTCTGTTTGCCGGGTTTTGTGGGAACGGGTGTAACAGAAGCTCAGATCAGTTGAGATGAGATCATGGGTTAGTTGAGAGGTTAGATGAGATCATGGGTTAGTTGAGAGGTTAGATGAGATCATGGGGTTAGTTGAGAGGTTAGAGGAGATCATGGGTTCTGTTGTATAGCACCGGCTTTAAATACAGAGCGTTTGGAACCCATGCAGAATATCACTTCTCTTCATCTCTATTCTCACCAACTCTCTCCAACTCTCTCTCTCTCTCTCTCTCTATCTGACCGAAGTCAAAGGAGTAGAGGTGCTGCAATAGTTTCTAGAGTGGAGGTGCTGATCCACTTTGGTGCCGAAATATTGCTTCATCCCCGAGCAAACGACGGCTGCACTTGTTCGTGACCGACGGGCTGCTCGAGGACACCCATTGCTGATCCTATTCGTGGTCGACGTACAACTCGGGATCGAGCTCTAATTATTCTTTGGAGGAGCACCAAAGGAGTTCGTGAGCAGTGCAATACTTCCCCAACATTCTCTTCAGATTTTGATATTGTTTTTTGGAGTTTCCTGAGAGTTCCTACGAGCTCTCCTTGGTGCGGAGAAGCTCGAAGTCGTTGTACCTTGGGGGCTTATCGTCGGAGGCCGGGAGAACCATCCTACGGCGGCGATCTAGTTTTCAGGGAATTATGCAAGCACAAGCCTCGGTTCATTTCTTTCGATAAGTCTTTTATTCTCCTTCTCTTCTTTCCCTTATTTTGCATCTCTGTAGAAAGCCTTAGCTTCCCATCCTTAGCTAGTTAACTCTCCTTGATCCATTGCATGCTAATAGAATAGAACTCTATTTACCAACACTTCAGACGTTTGAGGACTCTCAACTGCAACAGGGGATTGCAAACTTGATGTACATCATATATAATGGGGGCGGATTGGATTCGTAAGAAGTACCAGGTCATTCTTGGTTTGTGGCAATCTTGGAATGGGACCAAGGCGTCGTCATGGATGCGAGGTAATTAATATGTGGAGGGTCCAACAAGCTCATCTGAACTCTGCTTACTTAAGACCTAGGTATGTCCGAATGCTTCAATCGTTGCGTGGTGAAGCCCATACGGCCGGAGATGCTGGTCAATCCAAGCTGGTAGAGAGAAAGATTGTGGTTGTTGCAGGTGCCTCCACGAGTGCAATTGTTCTTATGGAAAGTAGTCCATGGGATCCTACCGACGGCGAGCTTGTTGAAGGGGGGACTCAACTTCGGTTTTGTGGAATGCCGAATGCCCTTGGTGCGGGTGCAGGAGGAGGACATTGATCATGTTTTTTGGAGGTGTAGATGGGGTATAGATTTTTGGTATCAGGTACGAAGGAACACGGGGTTAGATTTCTACTCTCGATATGGTTCAGCCTGGGTCTAAGAGGGAGCGGACAAGGGGGCCCCCGATGCCGAGCGAGATATTGGCTACATACATGTGGGTACTCTGGAAATCCCGGTGTGACAAGGTGTATGGGAAACGGGTACAGTCGAGTTGTGATCTAGTGAAAGAGGGCATGACTATCATTACAAATTTTATCAAGGTCTCCGCTTCGACTCGGGGTTTACCGGAGGAGAATCGATTGGGGGATTTTTTTTTTTGTATGGACAGATGGTTCCTTCGCACCGAGAGAAGAGGTAGCAAGTGGAGCTTGGGTGATGACAGATAAGCATGGAGACAGCTTTGTGCTGCGGCCTCTTTTCGATGCATGGTAGAGTCTCCTATTCAGGCGGAGTTATGGGCGATCCAAGGGGCGATGGATCAGTTAGTGAGGGGAGCGTATAGTTCGGTGGTGGTATTCACAAGTGCCTCTCTTGCTCGAGATGCGTTAGTATTGTGCAAAGGTATTACTTTGGAAGTTAGGCCTTTGGTGGTCTCATGTTTGGAGGAATGGCAAAAGTTGAAGGATGTCTCGCTGCCATGGACACACAAGTTGGGGAACATGGCTGCTCTTTGGCTAGCGCAGGAGGCTAGCGTGGCGGGGTTAGAGGGATTTTGGGAGGAGAACTTTCCTCCGTTACTGTCTTCTCTGGTGTGTGAAGATTTGCAAAGCATCATGATCTGAACTTGTCTGGCCGAACAAAATAAAAAAAGACAGGAGAATGGATGAAGTGAGACAACTATGACAAATTTAGAAAGGGAAGAAAAGCTTGCTCCAAAATCTTTTAAGTGGAGAGGTACCTCTCTTTCCGAGTCATACTTTCTCTCTCTTGTTGGAGTGGTTCCATGTTCGACTCTTGGTGTGAACACTGTGGAGCGAACTTTTTCTCAATGTCGTTGTATTTTTTTTTATGTACATGTATGATTGTTTGTTGTTATATTGTTTGCACGTGCAAATCCAAGCCATTAGTGCTTATTTGGTTACTGTGTGTTTTTTAAAAAAACACATACAAATATATTGGAGTTGTTTGGTTAATGATTATGACGTGTGTGAATAGATATACACTATGCAAAATTTATACATCTTTTACATGTAAAATCATACAATTAAAGTTGCAACTAATCACATGAAACATGTCACGTGGGCAAACAAATACACATACAACATTTACAAAACAACCAAACAGACAAATAATACCGTGTTCACGGATTATAAATTTTAATAAAAAATAATAGTTATGTTGTTGGACCCGTTTCGATCTTTGGATCTTTTGAGGCCAAGCTCTAGGCCCTATCCTCTGACCACCTGCCGGCTTATAAAAAAAAGGGTTATTTGGACTTTGCCCTCCAAAATTTGCCTTGAATTAGACTCTACCCTAGGGGTGGCAATCCTTGACCCAACCGGCCAACCCGACCCGAACCCAACCCGAAGTTAGCGGGTTTGGGTTTGGCCTAAACGGATTCGGGTCATAAATGGGTTGACCCGATTAACCCATTTATTTAATGGGTCGGTTCGGGTTTGTACTTATAACCCGATTGACCCGACTTGACCCGTTTACTAAATGGGTCGTGTCAACCCGACCCGACCCGAGCCAACCCGAACTAACCCAAGCCAACCCGATCAAACCCGGCCCAATCTGACTTGTCTTGACCCAACCCGACAGGTTTACATGGGTTCTGTTGACCCAACCCGAGCCAACCCAACCCGACCCGACCCGTTTAGTAAACGGGTTAAACGGGTCGGGTCAACCCGTTTATGAGGCGGGTCGGGTTCGGGTTTAAGGTTTTGACCCATTTATTAAACGGGTCGGGTTCGGGTTGGGGGTTTTGCCCTTATACCTATGTCTCAACCCGACCCGACCCATTGCCACCCCTACTCTACCCCCCATGTTTTCATTAATTAGACTTATCCCCCAAAACTAACTATTCCGTAAGGTCATCATCTAAGAGGAAGGTTGAGCTGATGGACAAGAAATAAAGTTTTGAGGGGTGAGCTGACGGAAGTGTTAGTTTTGAGGGGTAAAGTCTAATTGAAGAAATTTGGAAGGTAAAGTCTAATTCAAGACATAATTGGGGGGGGGGGGGGGGGGAGGGCAAAGTCAAAATAACCCTTAAAAAATCTTATATTTTAATTAATGTTTTAAATATAGGAAAAAAAGATTTTCTCTCTCTTCTTGTCTTTTATAAATTGACCATTGAACCATTGGAAAAGCTTAGACAAGAAACTCCCACTATCCTCAGTCTTCCCTTATTAAACGCTCGCCCCCGACTCCCATCTCGCTCCTCCGCGAACGGCGCACGATAAAGCTTTGGTGCGCCGTTCGGAGGGTGCCGGAGCCGGAGGGCGGGAAGATGGGTCATGGGCTGAGCTGCACCAGATCGAGCGACGAGCACGAGTTCTTCACCGCCGTGCAGGCCGGGGACTCCGAGATGGTCGACGCCGCCCTGCGGTCGGAGCCCGCCATGCTCCACCAGACCACCATCTATGACCGCCTCTCCGCCCTCCACATCGCCGCCGCAAATGGCCGCGCTGAGGTGGGGTTCCCTCGTGTCCCTCTTCCCCCTTTTCCCTCCATTTCCCTCGGGCGATCTCCTCGTCCTGATTGGCGGATGTTCTGAGTTCGATCCGTTTTGCAGGTCCTGTCGATGCTCCTAGCTCGATCCGTTCACCCTGATCTCCTCAATCGGCACAAACAAGTAAGTGGGTCGCCCCCAAAAAAAATAAAATCGATTTCTTGCAGATTCCCGGGGTTTCATGGCAACGATTTTCAATTGTATAAAATCTCAGTCTGGAAGTGACTAATCTCCGTCGGATTTCTTCTGAAAAAGACTCCGTTGATGCTGGCTGCAATGCATGGGAAGCTCACATGCGTGCAAAAGCTCCTCCAAGCTGGGGCCAAAGTATGCAAAGCCCGCACCTTGTTCACATTTTCCCCATTCTTTTCTGTACCATTAGCTTCTGTTGTGATCTTGGTTTTCTTATATGGGGGAAGATTGATCTGGGTTTGGTTTTATTTGGGCTAGATCTTGAAGTTCGATTCGTTGCACGGAAGAACTTGCTTGCATTATGCCGTGTACTACGGCCATTCGGATTGCCTTCAGGCGATCCTCTCGGCCGCTGCCTCCGCCCCCGTCGCAGATTCTTGGTGGGTTCTCGCTGAATCCTCCATTTCGTCATTTGTTGATTCGTATAGCCTGAGATCTCGAGGCTGAAAGATTGTATCAATCTATCTCTTATCGGTTTCTTCTCGATACTGAACTACAGGGGATTTGCTCGATTCGTGAATGTTAGGGATGGGCATGGAGCTATGCCTTTGCATCTTGCAGCAAGGCAAAGAAGGAGTGATTGCATCCATATTCTATTAGACAATGGGGCTCTCGTCGGTGCTCCATCGGGCGTGTATGGGTAACTTTCCAAACTTCCTCCCTTTCAATGCCTCTTGCATGTGCTTGCTTCATTGGTTTCAAGTTCAGGGGAAGGAAGTGTTTGTGATTATCAGATTAACAGATCTCTCACTTGCAGTAGCCCGGGGAGCACCCCTCTGCACTTGGCGGCTCATGGAGGATGTTTGGATTGCGTCCGGGAATTGCTCGCGTGGGGGGCCGATCGGCTTCAAAGAGACTCATCTGGGTAAGCATCAGATTTATGTAGACGCCTGTTTCTTGCTATTTGATCTCTCTAGGTTAGTCCGATTTCTTAATTAGTGATGTGGGTGCTCGAATTGGAGCTGACTTAGATCGCTCGAGTTCTGTTTTGATGTGTTCGAATGGCTTCACATTTGATGATGCCTTCTATATAGAGAATCTTTTTTGAAATGGCCGGCCACATTTGTCCTTGTTTGGATCAATGATTCAAGCTTTGTTTCCTTGTTGGATCTTCATGTTTGCAACTTTCTTTCCATGAAACTTGGCATTATGCTGTGTTTTATGCTACTCAACACATTTAGGTTGTATGATGCTGCTTTGGCTCTTGTTATATGTAAATTACGTTATTGGTATTCTTTATTGTTTTCTTTGTTGGCCCATTCTCTAACTACTTAAGCTTTTGGGTGAAATGGTTACCTAACATGGTATCAGAGCTCTGGTTTCTTAGAGGTCCAGGGTTCAAATCTTGTTACCTCCATTTGTTTATTCTAGTATTGCCACATCTTGTTAGTTCTCCACGTGCGGGAGTGGACCGCGCATGAGGGGGGTATTTGCCTGAGATACATTGTTCGACCATTCCCTAACAGCTAACGATGTTGGGTGAAATGGTTACCTAACAGTATCCCTATTCACCATTCAGTCCTTCCTGCATCAAGGATTCAAGGGTAACACTCTTATAAAATCCTTCATTTAGTTTCTGTGTTTATTTGGTGTTAGTTAGATAGAGATTTCAGTAGTTAGTCTGGCGTGACATTGTCTGTGCATAGCTACATGTTTAGGCTTCACGGGAGTTTCATTGCTTGCTCATCTAGAGTATAGCCGGGATCTGTAACTCCATTCTTCTCTTTAATTTTGGGGTTCTTAATAAAATCTTACCTTTAAAAAAAAAAGGATCCTTCATTTAGTTCAAATTCTTATAAAATGATTATCGTGCTCGAACCTCCCCATTTTGGTTCTAGTAACCTTACATGGGTAATACTTGATCTGTGCAGTCTTAAGCTGTTAAAAGGCACCTTGACTGCTCATATCTGATCTGAGCGAAACCAGGATGTGTAATGTTATTTTCCTAAAATGGTGCTCTGGTTTTGTGGATTTATGAAATCCTCAATATAGCTTGCATTGTCATATATTTGCAGGAGGACACCTTACACTATTGCATCGAAGCGAAACCATGGAGCGTGTGCAGCACTACTGAACCCTTCATCGGCAGAGCCGCTGGTGTGGCCTACTTCATTAAAGGTCATCAGTGAGCTCAATCCTGATGCGAAGCTTCTGTTAGAGACGGCTCTGATGGACGCTAACAGGGAAACGGAGAAGAAGATCTTGAAAGGAACCACATACTTCTCGCCATCCCCTGTGCATTCGGATGGAGATGTTGATGATAACATCTCTGAGGTAGTGCCTTCTTCTTCATCTAATTTCCATTTTTAATGGGGTGATATCAACTATAAACCTACTATAAGGCAATAAACAGTCTTGTGTAAATATAGGGAGAACATAATAATTAGCTGCTAAACAAAACATGCAGTTTAGCCCAAAATCACTTAACCCCCTATAGTTAAAAACTACATTATGCCCCCTTCAATTCAGTTTTGATTAGATTGAAATTAGCATAAGTGGAAATTTAGTAGTTGACAAAAGGGGGTATTGTGCTAACATTTGAAACTATAGGGACCGATTTGGAACAAAATAAACTACCGGGGGGTTGAGTGATTTTGGACCAAACTTCAAGGGGGGGTAAAGTGTAATTTACCATTCATTCTTTTACTATGGTAGATGGACAGACTTCTGAAGTCCTAACATATATTCCATCCAATGCTAACCATTTAGTGTATGAGCAATGCTATTCATCCCGAACGTTAACCCCGAATGGTTTAAACAGAATACGCGGCATCCAATCACAGCGTCCCTTTGCTATTCAGCCATCCTGGCTTTCATCCAGATTGGGCCATCCTGATGTGGCACTGATCACAGCGGTACCCGAATGGTGATCAGCCAAAGGGATGTTCTGGCCAGGTGCCACATCAAGATGGAAACCAGGATGGCTGAATAGCATTGCTCATATAATTACCAAATCCTGGCTGATATACCTGTTAGTGTTATTTAGAAATTGATCGAATTATCATTAGGAATACGTTTCGATTTGATTCAATGGGGCAATCGCATGTTGCAGGCCAGCGACACCGAGCTCTGCTGCATCTGCTTCGACCAAGTCTGCACCATCGAGGTTGAAGACTGCGGGCACCAGATGTGCGCCCACTGCACATTGGCCCTTTGCTGCCACAACAAGCCCAACCCCGCAACCTTGTGCCTGACCGCCCCCATTTGCCCCTTCTGCCGCAGCAACATAGCCCGGTTGGTCGTGGCGACCAAGGCCACGGATGAGGTCGACAAGGACAGCTCCCCGAAGCTGAGGAGGTCGAGAAGGTCCCGAAACTTCAGCGAGGGAAGCAGCAGCATCAAGGGGGTGTCGTCCGTCGTGGGCCCGTTCGGGAGGATCGGCGGCCGTGGCTCCGGCCGGAGAGCGGATACCGGCATGGACAAGCCTTGATCAATGGCACTCTTCAGGTGCAAGGAGTCAGCTGGTGGTGTAAATTTTTTGGCAGCAAAGCAAATAAGCAGCCTCTGCTGTTTTTGGGTTGGTTGTTTAAGCCTACTAGCAAGTTCTTTCTAGGAGAATGCATTATCATTTCATAAGCCACTGCAACACCCACTTGCCTTCTTTTTCTTGAAGGGGTCAATGGAGATGTGAAACCCTAGATATCTAAAGGGTATAGTGCTTGAATGAATTTTCGTTTCACAAGGATTGTTGGGCACTGGCTACCATGTGACTGTCTTATAAGTGGGCATGTGATTAGGGCTAGGGATGCAACTTGGGGGTTGGGTCGGTTTGGTTTGGATATTTTGCCCAAATGCGGTAGTTTCTAAGCTTTATGGATCCGACAAAATATGGGTCTGTTCTGGGTTAGGGCTCGGGTAGATCAGAAGTGATCTCATATATATTAGTCCATATCTATATAACAAGGGACGGCGGTTTTGTGCTGACTAGACAAAAAGAAACCAAATGCTAACTAGGCAAAACTCTTTCATGATCACAGCCGTTCCTTCTGTTCTTCCCCGGATCTCTCTTTCTCTCTCTTCTCGTATTTCTCTCTTTCTGTCTCTCTTCCCGATTCTCTCTCTCTCTCTCTCTCTCTCTCTCTCTCTCTCTCTCTCTCCCCAAGATCTCATTCTTTCTCTCCGTATCTCTCTCTCTCTCCGTCTATCTCTTTCCGATTTTATCTCTCTCTCTCAGTCCGTCTCTCTCTCTCTCTCTCTCTCTCTCTCTCTCTCTCTCTCTCTCTCTCTCTCTCTCTCTCTCCGATCTCTCGCTCTCTCTCTGAATGCTGGTGTTGTTGTCGGAAGTGTTTTGTTGCCGAAGACGTTCAAGTGTGTTGTTGCTGAAGACAATCCGTTACAGTGCCGACAGGCACGAGCATGCACTAGTATATGATAAGTTATGTCACCGATTTTCAATTGGGAGCTACATGACAGGTCAAGTCGGGTCCATATCCAATTCGGATTGGTTCGGTTTCAATTAGATAAAATCGGACTAGTTCGGTTCGGCTCCGGAGTTGCTAAAATCCGAACCGACCCAACCCGAGTTGCACCCGTAATCAGGGCTCTATCCTTTTAGAGCCGTGCTTGACTCGTCTGATCAGTGATTTTGGACCCAAGATTGTCAGTGTCTTCTTGTTTGACATGGCACATGAGGTGTTTGGGGGGTGTGGGGTCCCCGTAGATGATGACGTGGGTGGAAAGAAGGAAAGCAAAAGGATGTACCCTGTGGGTCCCAGCTTTGCTTTGGCTGTGTTCGGTGGATTATTGATGCCTGTCTGCCAAGTGGGGGGTTGTGGGATCAGTGAGCCCTCCCGTCACCCATAGAGAGGCGTCTCCTCTTGTCTTCCATTGATACTCTCCTCACTGTGAAGGCAATACAGAATCATTGACATGTTCCTTACCAAAGGAGAAACAATCATGGGGAGGGGTTTAGTGGACAAAAATATCTTTTAATGTATGTTAAATTATTAAAGTATGTCACTCCTTTCTAAAACCAAACCCATAGGCTAAATCTAGAAATTCTAAATCTAACTCTAAACCCTAAGATCTATAACTCATGAGATGAACCCTAGACCTAGAAATTCTAAACCGAAACCCTCCACCCCCGTGGCTTCTTGTCTCCGTTGCTCGCCGACGGCATGCTTCTGCAACTCACGTTGCTACTCGCGCCTTGCCCACGCACGCCTCACTACAGCTGCTCGAGCCCACCTGTTGCTCGAGAGAAAAGGAAGAGGGGGCATTTTTGACTTTTGGCAGCCTTTCTCATTGAGCAGATCTGTTGACCAAGAACCTTAGGTGAAAGGTACCTTTTGCCCGTCGTTTTCATCTCATCGATCTGTTGTCAGGGACCTTAGACATATTAACCAAAAAAATCATTGGCATGTTAGTGTGGGTTCCGCAATACCAAGAATGACGGATGCTTATAGAGACCTACCCTTGGGTTTTTGAGAATTAGAGGGAGCTTATGGTAAAATTATAGTACTTTTAAATAGAAGAATCAATGTGGTAGAAGGATTCTTGAGTCCGCGGAACTATATGGGATAGAGAGCGAGAGAAAAGTATATAAGAGGAAGCGTAAGAATTATAACTTGTAACAATTTAAAATACATCAATGAAGAATAGATTAAGATGATATAGACATCATTCTTCCCGTACATGTCAATTGTACAGAAACAACCAACTATACGCAGTCGTAGTTCTCTTGTTTCCTGATATAAAAAGATTGGTTGGACAGGAGGATCTACTCCAAGAAGAGTTCTACGGACGTAGATGATATCATCACGACATCACTTTTTAGCGGGGCTTTCTTAGTGTTATTTCCAACGTTTTTGTTCATCCAAAGTTTCCTAAACTTGTCGACAGATTTTGTATAAAGCCTCTTATGACCTAGAGTAACATGGATGAAAATAGTTAGGAAATGATGTCAAAGTTGAGTTGACATCATAGAGAGAATCTTGCCTCCAACTAATAGCTCAGTTGATAAGACATATGAAACCGTGGTCTTGGTCATGGGTTTCAAATTAATGCTATGTCATATTTCTTTCCACTCTAGAGTGGTGGACTTCTCTCTGTGCGGAAATTTTTTTCACTTCTGTGGCGAGTTTCCATCCTTGGTCTATCCTGTGCTGGTGCACTAACAACTGATGTAATGACCACTTGATCCCTTCCAAAGAAAAAAAAAAACCTTATAAAAGAAATGAGAGGAAAAAATTTCATAAAATCAACCCGAAAATCATACGGGAGAAGTACCCACCACCTTACATAGCGGAATACCCAGAGCAGGATCAAAACAGTGAACACGAGAACGACACAACACCGAGCTATCAGTCAGTTGCGCTATCGTTATGGTATCAGTTAGAGGTGTTTGGAATTAAAGACCTTTAGTCGCTCCGAACCACCCTGGTTTGGGGTTCACTCGCCAACCGCTGTCATTTGTCCCACTATTGACAGTTTTGGATGGGGGATCTATACATCATCAAATGAATCCCGAGGGGATCACATGATAAGAGACGGATGATCCGGATAGGACGGGGCAGATGTTGACGAGCAGACCCCAAACCACTGTGATAGTGTGGCTCGGGGTGACTATTTTAAGTCGTTCGTTTGGAATTACATGATCCATTAATTACGGATCGAATCATATAAAAGGGATAAAAAGCTTTGCTTCATATAGAAGCATAGTTGTTGTGCTATTAGGTACTCCTAATTTGCAGCAGTACGGAAGAGGGGATGTTTATGCTCTCTTTAATCAAGGTCTGGTCCCAATTTTAATTTCAGCTCCATCAAAATTAGCCGTTAGCATCCGAGTATGTCTGTCAATGGATCGGATCATGAACCTAATCCGATCCGAAAATCCTGAGTTTTTTTTTTTTGAAAATCCTGAGTTTGGTATTAGTTTTTTTGATCCGAGATCCAATAAAAACGACTTGATCCACTTCGAAATATAATATAGTCAAATTAGGATCTACCCTGATCCGATTCAAAAAAGTTGGACAAAACCTTGCGATTTAAACTAAGAAGCCGTGAGTATTTTGTCTAACTTTTTTGTTGTTTGATCTGCCATACCTATCAACCGGGTCATGATCTGAATCCAAAAAATTCGGGTTTGTTATTAGCATTTTGGTCTGAGATCCGATGGCAAATGATCCAACCCAATTCGAAATATATAGGGATCAAAATTGGATCCACTTTGATCCAATCCAAATCCGACCGTTGACAGGCCTACTCCCATCTTTCCAAGTGAGTTATGTAGTGCCTGCCAACTTCCATTTGCCAAAATGGCATATTACGGTCCTAGCCTTTTTGTTTATTTTCATGATATAGGATTCAAAATATTGGGTATGGATTAATATACATGGTGAAGGGTAAACTAAAATAGAAACATATGTAAAAGGATGGAAGGAAGTAAGGACCCAAAACTGCGGATTTATATTAGGGCGTATGGATGTACACTATATATATGTCAAACTGTACTATCTGAGATAATCGGGTTTTGAGTGTCAAATATAGGTATTGAGGTACTCATACCCGTACCTGACAGTTAATTAGGTAGAGTTTATATACCCATATCTTATCCAAGCCATGTAAAAAGTATTAAGGTACCCATACCCAAAAGTTAATAGGATAGAGTTTCTATACTCATACGTACGCTACCATATGGAGTTCCTATACCCATCATACCCTATCCAAACCTTATACAACCCATGCCCATAACCTTGTGCAACCCATAACTATACCCGAAAGTACATTTGTACCCGTAATCCATACCCGTACCAGATGTTTTAGGTCGACGTCGGGTCACAAGTTAGAAGGGCAATTGGGTTTCAGATATGGGTATTGGGGTTTTCATACCTAATCGGGTAGAGCTCCAATGCCAATAACCTATCCAAACATTTCCCTTGATGTAGTTTTAACACATAGGATTGAGAAGGGTAAATAGGAAACAAAATGTAGGATGTAATGAAGAATGGGTTAGTGAATTATTGGGATTGCTCTTTCCATTATAGCCTTTGTTTTTTATATGGATAAATAAGATTCAATTGATAAATGGAGAGAAAAGAAGGGTAAAATGGAAAATAAAAATTAGGATGGAAGGAAGAATGGGTTAGTGGGATTTATTTCCATAATAGCCATTGGTTTTTTAAATAGATAAATAAGACTCAATTGATTAGTGGCAAAACGATAATATTCTTGGATGGTATTTGTGATTTGTGTAGGGATAGAATGGGAAGGGCAAAAATGATATATTACGGTCCTAGCCCTTTTGTTTGTTTTCATGATATAGGATTCAAAATATTGGGCATGGATTAATATATATGGTGAAAAGTAAAATGGAAATATATATAAAAGGATGGAAGGAAGTAAGGATCCAAAACTACGGATTTAATATTAGGGGGTATGGATGTTGTCGGTTTCATCACAACCATCCTAAATAGTTTTAAGAGAAATGATGGTTCCGATGTACTGTGACGTTCCCAGATTCATCACAGCCGTTCGATGGTACACAAATCTTGAGGTGAATAACTCTCAGCTCGAACCAATGGATGTCAATGTATCAGTCCCCCCACCTTACGGTATGGGACACCTCATGGAATCACTGTCTCTTGTTCTAAACATAGCAGAAGCACAAGCTGAATCAAAACCAAATTGTTGTCCCCCCCAACTAAGAGCACGGGTGGTTCAGAGGCATGTCGTGGCGCTGCTGATGGCAAATGGATCCTGCTGTTAAGATCTTGATGGGTTCGGAGATGAGCTCCGATGATTGCCGGGCTAACCATATGCTGTATTAGCTAAAGGACATGTAATGTTTCAATATTGCATCGAGTCCTTCCCAAAAAACACATGCTAAAGTAAGCCCCCCCTCCATCGTTTATCACTTTAAATGATAAAAGTATTCCTCCAATTCATCTCCAGCAACAATATCAATTTGTATCTAGCAAGAGTATCAATTCGTTGATTGGCATTGTGCATGTAGCGGTTGCTACAGTGATTCCACTATTGCTGATAGAGTGAAATCATTGTAGCAAGAGTATCAATTATATTAATCGGTACTCTTACCAAACCGAATTGATATTGTTGTTACAGTGAAATCACTGTAGAAATAGTATCATTCCGATAAATTAATACTCTTACCAAACCAAATTGATATTCTTGCTAGAAATAAATTGATACTTTTGCTGGGGACAAATTGATATTCTTGCTGGAAATAAATTGATACTTTTGCTGGAGACAAATTGACACTCTTGCAAGAGACGTAATGGAGTGGCAACTTTGTCATTTAAAGGGTTCACAAAGTTAATATTTCGGTTGGGGACCTGATGTACAATTATACAAACGTGTCTTTGGAAGGGACTTTATACTAAACCCAAATAATATATATCCTTTAGCTAATATACCATCTCCTACATGTATGACTGTCAATTGAACTGAGCTAGCCCGATACCCGCTTGTTAGGTCCAAAAAAATTTGGGTCAAGTTTTAGGTGAGCTTGGGCTGGGCTAGGCTGAACTTTGTCATGATTTCAAGTCTGAACTCAAGTTTGGGACGTGTCAAGCTCGGCCCGTTTTAGGCCCAAACCCAAAACAATAAGGATGTATTAGTTTATTAAACATTCCCATCTCGATATATTTTACTTACTAGTGCATGCCCGTGCCTGTCGGCACTGCAACGGACCGCCTTTGGCAGCAAAACACTTTCGATGACTACACTAACATTCCCATTTCCTCGCCCGTGCTGATTGACACAAAAGCGGGCGCCTT
Source organism: Chamaelirium japonicum (assembly GCA_947650365.1). Taxonomy (NCBI): domain Eukaryota; kingdom Viridiplantae; phylum Streptophyta; class Magnoliopsida; order Liliales; family Melanthiaceae; genus Chamaelirium; species Chamaelirium japonicum. Next base: position 50,267,106 of record OX393552.1, on the reverse strand, counting down.
CCGCGCGACCAACTCCCTCTCCCCCTATAATTGATCAATCACAGTTGTCTCTGTTCAAACGGATTCCTCGAAATCAACCCAATGATTTGGGGCGGCCGAAATTTCAGCAGGTGAGTTTATAGTCGTTGATGCAAACGAAGATCACGGGATGAACGATCATATTTAGTGCAATTTAAATGGGCCGGGATTTTAGAGGTTTAATGCAGTTTAAATGGGTTGGGATTTGAAACCAATGAGAGATTGTGTGTTGATTTTTGAACGAATGGTTAAATCTATTTGGTTCATTTTTGTCAAGTCAGCTGGTCCTAGTTAGCTTTTTTGTTTCGTTTTGTCTAGTCAGCACAAAAACCGACGTCCCTTGTTATTTAGATTTATGAGATAAAGTTATACATAAGTTGGTCTTTAGAAAGAGTTGCTTTTGTTTAGAATCTTATAGCTTTTGTTGCTCTATGTATGTCTACGATTTTAGGTATGTCTCCCATACAAAGATGTTAGGTTTTAGTAAAATGATGAGATGTATTGTTACTTAAAAATTATAGGAGTATGGTGAATGCTATTTTCTTATGAGTTTTTTTATCTCACAATGCTCTTATTCGAGCCGGCCTGAAATTGGTTCGAAATCGGTCCGAAATCATAGAATGAAAATGGGCTGAATGATTGTACCACTTTGGGCCGAGTTCGAGCGTGGGAGGGCCACCGAGAGTCTGGGCCGGATTTGGGCAGATCTTGATCAATCCAGCCCACCCCGATTAATAGGCCTACTTATAGAAAACTAACTCAGATTATCTCCCAACAAAGGGAAAATTACACATAGACCCCCTCACCGATTATTACTTTTGGCCCCTCGTGTATAAAACCCTACAAATACCCTCCTACAGGTTGAAGAACATATCACTTTAACCCCTCCCGAGGGGCTAGTTGTGGAAAGAAATAGAAGCTACGGGAGGACATTTGTAGGGTTTTGAACAAGAGCGGGTGTAAGTGATAACGATCAAACTACAGTTCATTTACCAAAAAAAAAAATTGCTTAACATCGTTAGTACTTTTTATATTGTTTTATATAATTATACAGCACACACTTATCCATAAACCTTCAGAATTAACTTAAAGAAAATTACAGAAGACAAGAAGAGGTTAATTGGTGAAGAGTCCCCGACAAAACAAATTTTGCATGTGCAGGACAGCAAAACATTTCAATTAATGATAAACCCCTGATTTATTTCACAAACCCAAAATTAACCCTCTTCTTCTCCCATCTCTCTCGAACACATGGTGGTAGCGGCGAGAGCAACGGAGCGGCGAGCTCGACCCCGGCTGGAAAACCTCGACCCTGACGAGTTACAGCTACTTGTCGTCGCTCGACGGCGGCGGCGAGTACCTACAACAAGAAACCACCACTATAAGATCCCTGGTTAAGAAATCCTAGGTATAGGGTCATCCCATGGCTCATAGATCCTGGGTTTCGGCTTAGTTTTAGATACGGTTTGTTAGGAGATAAAGGCTAAGGTGTGGAGAGAATGGAATGGTTCTCATTGAGGGACTAAAGCCCAATATATAAATACATGTATACACATAGAATCCGACCCGACTGTACATAGAACCCGACCCGATATATACATTAACACTCCCCCTCAAACTCACGGTGGATCATGTACCGAGAGTTTGCTTGTAAAATGACGAAATCTAGCAATCGTCAGGGGCTTGGTGAGAAAACCAGCAGCCTGCTCTGTCGAGGGAATGAACGGCAGGGAGATGACGTTTGCAAGAAACTCCTGCCGAACATAATGACAGTCGACCTCGATGTGTTTGGTCCGCTCATGAAAAACCGGATTGCTAGCAATTTGAATGGCACTCCGGTTGTCACAGAATAGAGGTGTAGCCCCAGAAATCCTGACTCCCAAGTCGAGTAGAAGATGTCGAAGCCAGACAATCTCCGCAGTGGTGGAAGCGATAGCTCGGTATTCGGCTTTGGTGCTGAAGCGTGCAACAGACTCTTGTTTCTTGCTGCGCCAAAAAATGAGGGAATCACCAAGTAACACGCATTAGCCGGTGGTAGATCGACGAGTAGCAATATCTCCAGCCCAATCTGCATCGGAGTAAGCACGCAGAACCAGTGGAGATGTGGAGGAAAACAACAGTGATCGAGTGATAGTGCCACGAAGATACTGAATAATCCGAAGGACTGCTGCATAGTGAACTGAGCGAGTAAACTGAACGAACTAACTGACAATACCAACAGCATAGGCAATGTCAGGCCTCGTCATGGTGAGATAAACGAGCATCCCAACCAGCCACTGATAACGAGAGATATCCCGGAGAGGCTCACCATCAGTAGAGAGGAGCTTTAAGTTGAGCTCCATAGGCGTGTCAGCAATATGAGAATCAGTAAGAGCAGCCTCGGCAAAAATATCAGAGATGTACTTCTGCTGGGAGATCAACAATCTTTGAGCTGATCGGGCAATTTCAAGACCAAGAAAGTACCGGAGAGGGCCTAGATCCTTCATCTCAAACTGGCTCTGAAGGTAATGTTGAAGGGAAGCTATTGTAGCACTGTCATCCCCGGTGATGATCATATCATCCACATACAGAAGTAGCACAGTAATACCCTGATTGGAGGAGAGGGTGAACAGAGCATAGTCAGAGTATTTCTCGACAAACCCAGCTGCCAGAACTGTACTGCGGAAACGCTCAAACCATGCCCGAGGTGCTTGTTTAAGCCCGTAGATAGCACGACGTAAACGACAAACATGCCCTGGAGGAACTGAAATGCCCGAAGGAGGAGCCATATATACTTCCTCGGAGAGGTCACCATGAAGGAACGCATTGGTGACATCCATCTGATGGAGAGGCCACCCTCGAGCAGCTGCCACAGCTAAGAGGGTGCGCACAGTAGTCATCCGAGCAACTGGAGCAAACGTCTCCTCGTAATCAATCCCATACTTCTGGGAGAAGCCACGAGCAAAGAAGGCGGGCCTTGTGTCGCTCAATGGATCCGTCAAGGCGAGTCTTGACCTTGAAGATCCACTTGCAGCTAACAGGCACCACGCCGGAGGGACAAGGCACCAAATCCCATGTCTGGGTCCACTGAAAAGCCTCAAGCTCTACTGACATGGCCTGCCGCCACTCTGGGTGTAAAGCTGCCTCACGGTACGACTAGGGCTCCCGGTGGGTGTGAAGTATGGTAAGAAAAGCCTGATAAGATGGAGAATAGGAGGCAATGACAGAGTAGCCAGAGGAGTCAAGAGAGTCAGAGGTAAAGGCAGAGTAACCAAACATGTTCGGAGAGTAGTCATATCCGTTAGGAGGGTGATGTTCGCGCGTCGGGTAGCGCCGAACAGGAGCAGGATCCACGACCGGTGAGGAGGGAGCAGCAGCATCAGGCGAGGGAGTACCAGTGTGAACCGACTCTGGAGGAGGAACTGCAGACCGACGAATATAGACACAAGTAACAGGTGGTGGTGGAGGAGGTGAGGGAGGCATGGGAGGGAAGGGTGGGGGTGGAGGTGTAGGTACTGAGGGTGGGGGAGACCCAACTGGAGAGGACATATCCAATGGTGAAGGATATAGAGGTAAAACAGGGATGGTGAGAGGTAGTAAAGGCGTGTAGGGTGATGTAGGAGATAAGGGAAGATCCCAGGACTCGGTAGAAAAGTACGGGATGTCTTAGACAAAAGAAACATGACGAGAGACGGATCCGGCGAGCCACGGGATCGTAGCAACGATAGCCCTTGTGCTCCCGACTGAGCCCGAGATGGACACACCGAACAGAGCGAGCAGAGAGTTTGGTGCGCTTATAGGGAGGGAGGAGAACAAAACACGTGCACCCAAAGGTGCGAATAGGGAGTAGTTAGGAGATGTGGAGTAAAGCCGCTCGTACGTGGTAGTGCCAGAGAGGGTGGAGGACGGAGTGATGTTGATGAGGTGAACGGCGATCAAAACAGCCTCGGCCCAGTAGGAATGTGGAAAAAAAGTAGACAGAAGGAGAGCTCGCGTTGTCTCAAGGATATGGCGATGTTTACGCTCGGCGACTCCGTTCTGTTCATGGGTGTGTGGGCACGACTGTTGGTGAAGAGTATCGTGAGTCTGAAGGATCTCACGCATCTCGGAGGAGAGATATTCCTGGGCACAGTCAGACCGAAACATCTTAATGCGCTGACCAAACTAGGTGTAAAGCATGGTAGTGAAGGTCTGGTAAATACGAGGAATCTCGGAGCAGCGACGCATGAGAAAAACCCAGGTGCAACGAGAGTAATCGTCTATGAAACTAACTGTGGGCATCAAAATTAGCCCACGGGTCGAACCCGATTTTTACACAAAAAAAATAAGCCCGCACCCGACGGCCTTCGGGTCAAACCCGATTTTTACAAAAAAATGGGCCCGCACACAACGGCCCGCATGCGAAACTGGGCCCGCACACAACGGCCCGCATGCGAAACTCGGGCCCGCACACAACGGCCCGCATGCGAAACTTGGGCCCGCACACAACGGCCCGCATGCGAAACTTGGGCCCGCACACAACGGCCCGCATGCGAAACTCGGGCCCGCACACAACGGCCCGCATGCGAAACTTGGGCCCGCACACAACGGCCTGCATGCGAAACTTGGGCCCGCACACAACGGCCCGCATGCGAAACTCGGCCCGCGTGCAAGCTCAACCCGCGCATCGCGGCCCAACTCGAAGCAAACGGGTCCCACCGGACCCGCGACTCGAACACAAAGAGGGGGGCCCACCGGCCCCCCCTCTTGAAAACCGTGCCCCCTCCTCATGGAGAGGTGGGGCCGGCCCTAAAAGAAAGAAAAAGAAAAGAAAAAGAAAAGAAAAGAAAGGAAAAAGAAATCAAAACCGCCTCGATGCGGGGGGAGGTGGCGTGGACGTCTACGTAGCCGTAGATCCACGACGATCCCTCGATCCAACGGACAAGATGACGTTGCGTCGCCATCCGATCCAAAAGTGCAACAAGAATAACAACTCGATCTTTAAAGATCGAGTCACATCTAGCCCATAACCACTCCAACTAAAAAGGAGGAAATCGGGTTTGTTTCCCCAAATAAGGGAACAATATCTCGATGGTTATGAGGGGAGATATTGGAGGAAACAAAAAGATTTCAGCAATATCTCCCCCAACCACCCCCCTTTGCCTATAAATAGAAGGGGTCGGGGAAGGCATCAAAGGTCGGAAAAGCTGAAGACGAAAGAGCGCTACGAAGAAGCTCCAACGCTTGAAGACCGAAGGCTTCACGAGGCACGGCAAGCATATCCTACGGGAGTCCTTGGCCCTTCAAGTCCTCATCAACGTGAAGACCTTGCACTCGGAGATCAGAGCTTCGACTCCTCGCACGAAGAAGAAAGCGTGGAGAAGAAGACCCGGAGCCGTCATCACCCGATCGCTCCAACGATCTTCATCAGCTCCGAAGACGCCATAAGCAAAGGCCGGAGAAGAAGATCGAAGCCGACAACACCCGTCGTCTTCAAAGGCATCAACTCCTTGCACGAAGAAGAAAGCCGGGAGAAGAAGGCCTGAAGCCGGTGCTACCCCTGCCGCCTTCGTCAACGAAAACCGACGCTACAACCGTCGTATTGAAGCCGGTACTACACCCGCTGTCTTCATCAACAAAAGTCGACGCTACAACCGTCGCACGGGGATCGGTGCTACACCCGCCGTCTTCATCAACAAAAGCCGACGCTACAACCGTCGCACAAGGATCGGTGCTACCCCCACCGAGAAGCCAAGCCGACGCCATAACCGTCGAGGAAGCCGGAAGAATCAAGAAGCCTCGCAGAAGTAGCCTTCGCCGTTCGAGAAGAAGATCGAGTCAAAGCCAAAGCCAAAGCCAACGCAAGAAGCCAAAGCAAACGCACCGGTAAAGCCCGCGCTAAAGCAACGCACGTGCCAAAGCCAAGCAACTACGACGGTCACGAGCAAAGCACCGCACGTTCTAGCCGATACGACGCAAAGTCCGGAAGAACTAAAGCATCGCAAGTCTCTACCTGTCTACGTTCAAGCGCAAGCGCCAAAGCAAAGCAAAAGCCAGAGCCACGCCAAAGCTACGCCAAAGCCGAAAGCTAAAGCCAAAACTGACGCCAAAAACACGATCGACGCCGCGAACCGACGATCAAGGACGTCGAGGTCAAGCAAGGACCGAGGAAGACACGAAGACCGGGGAACGAAGCCCAAGGCCTCCCTAGCCGAGAAAGCGCGAAGCACGGACGGGACAAAATCAACGGCGGAAACTCCTTAGCCTCTCAAAAACCCTCACCCTGTAAAGACCTCTGTCCTGGGCAACCCCTTCAGAGCTCTCGCATGAATACCACGTGGAGACGCGGATCAAAGGGACCCTCCAGAGGATCTCTCCCACAATCTCCTGATCAAAGAAAATTTGTAATCTCGTGTGATCCGCAATAAAGACGACCCGAATCTTTTTCCGCGACCACAGATTTCTGGCACGCCCGGTGGGACCTCCTCTCCTTTCATCCGTACGTTTGAAGGAGTTGCTTTAAGTTCGCCATGGCCGGAACGAACGACGATACGTTTGCTCCAACAAGCCTCTCACCTATCGCCGAGTCTCCACTACTCCAACACGGTGATCCAGAAAACCCGGAGGATGCCATTCCCTCGGTAGTACGCGTCTACACTCGGCGTACTCAAACTCTTGCGGACTTCTTCACGCCAGAAACTGCTACCGAAGATGCCCGCCAAGGCGCCAATGAGGCCTCGGTGCATGAAGAAACGAGCCTCAATCCTGGAACATCTGTCCAGAAATTTGGGGAGGACCAGCCCCAACCCCGAACCCGTTCGGGTTCTCCAGCGGACTTTGCACCTCCCTTGCCGGGGGCAAACATCCGTCATCAAGCAGAAACAAGTCAGCGTAACTACGTCTCCGACGATGATGGCGAGGGTGCGGGCATGCAACATCGGGATGTCCTGCGACATCATCCTCCGTCCGCTCTCCAGCTCCAAATCATGCAAATGGGTGAACACATGGCTCAGCTCACCCGAATAATGGAAGAGAAGGATCGTCACATCAACACCTTGCTTCAGAAGCTGAGTGCCAGGGATGTCGCAACATTCGGTCAACCTCCTGCTTCTCCAGTAGCTGCTCCAGCCCCGTCTCCAACTCCTGCTCTTGCAGAAGTTGGCCCGGCAACACTAGCAATTACTCCTGCACTTTCCTCGGCTCCCGTGCCGATCTCGATAGCCGCGCAACCTTCAGTGGCAGCAACGATGAATGCCCAGCAAATACAAGCACTGGTGGCTGACATGATGCGTTCCCACGGCGGCAACCTACCTCCGATTACGGCTGCATATTCGAAGCCTTACACTACAAGGATCCAGCAGCTGCGCTTCCCTACCGGGTTCCAGCCACCAAAGTTCCAACACTTCGACGGAAAGGGGAACCCAAGGCAACACATTGCCCACTTCGTCGAAACTTGCAATAACGCCGGCACATACGGCGACGAGATGGTGAAGCAGTTCGTTCGCGCACTCAAAGGTAATGCTTTTGACTGGTATGTTGATCTTCCTCCAGGATCCATTGACAGTTGGGATCAAATGGAAAGAGAATTCCTCAACCGCTTCTACAGTACTCGGCGCATCGTTAGCATGACTGAGCTTACTGCCGTCAAGCAAAGGAAGGACGAATCAGTAATCGACTACATCGATCGATGGAGGAATCTCGCCCTGAATTCACGAGACCGTTTGTCGGAAGACTCGGCTATCGAGATGTGCACCCAAGGCATGCACTGGGGCTTACTCTACATCCTCAAGGGGATCAAGCCTCGGTCCTTCGAAGAACTTGCAACTCGAGCCCATGACATGGAGCTCAGCTTAGCAAATCGCGGGGACTCGAAGACCAAAGACTTCCTGAAGGTGGAAAAGAAAGACAAACCGCCGGCACCCAAATCAAAGCAAGTTAACGTCGCCGACATCGCCTCGGCCTCCAAGCCACTCAAAATCAGCAGTAAGTCGGATCAAGAAAAGGGAGCTGCCATACCACCGCCTCCACCCCAAAGACAGTCGAAGATGACTCTAGAAGAACTCGAGGCCAAAGAGTATCCATTTCCAGACTCGGAAGTCTCCTCCATGTTCGATCAACTGCTACAAGAAAAGATGATCGAGCTTCCTCCTTCAAAAAGGCCCGAACAAATGCATCGGGTCAACGATCCGCTCTTCTGCAAATACCACCGGCTGGTCAGCCATCCTATTGAGAAGTGTTTCGTCTTCAAAGAGAAGATCATGGCACTAGCAAAGCAAGGAAAAATCGAGATCGACTCCAGCGACGTTGCAACAGCAAACATGACATCCATCACCTTCGGTTCGTTTCAACCGGTACTCGTTGCTACCCACCAGAGAAGGCCCAAGTTGCGCATCAATCGCCAAAGGCCAATTGCGAAGTTAGCTCCACAACGGAAGATCTCAAGACGACAGCAGTACGCTCCTAAGCTCGCTGAGAAAGAAACGTCACTGCCCTGGGGGCAACCGTCGCCTACATCGACGTCTCTCTCAAACAAAGCTATGTCCCAACGGAATCTCCAGACAAGGTACGAGCAAGGAGACCCGGAGGTCGGTCTGTTAGGCCAGCCTTCAGGTAAATTCGACTACTACGTCCTCTACTCCAGACCTTCGCCTGTCTCAATAGAAGAAATCGAGCCCACCGGCTGGGAGTCAGAAGGCGAACCACCAAGGTCCCCAGAGGAGCAAGGCTCCCCGACTCATGGAGAACCCACAAATCTCCAGACAAGGTACGAGTAAGGAGACCCGGAGGTCGGTCTGTTAGGCCAGCCTTCAGGTAAATTCGACTACTACGTCCTCTATTCCAAACCTTCGTCTGTCTCAATAGAAGAAATCAAGCCCACCGGCTGGGAGTCAGAAGGCGAACCACCAAGGTCCCCAGAGGAGCAGGTCTCCCCGACCCATGAAGGACCTACCACTCCCACTCCAGAGCTTCACCTTGGTAATGAAGAATCCACTGATGAAGATGCATGGGTCGTGTTGCCTCGCAGACGAAGGCCATGGATGCCAAGAAGTCGCAAGTTCGATCGGGTAACAAGAAAGCTTCCGGAACGAAGAACTTACAAAAAGAAAAACAAAGCTCCAGGAAGGAGGGGATTCAAAGTACCGCCAGCAGATCCTGATGATCTCCTCCTGCAAAACCCCCCGGAACCGGCAACGTTGCAAGAGTTCTTCCCCGATTACTTCCTCCCAGCTGATCAGCTGCACGAAGCCTCCTGTTGCATGGTTGAGATTCACGTGGCGCCGGAAGAAGAAGATAGGATCAAGCCTTCCAAAGAAAGCAACACCATCAACGATGAGGATGATTCCGACAAAGAAAGCACTGCCGCTTACGATGAGGCAATTCTACACTTGCCACTCATAGAAGCACTACACCTCCCAGAGAAATCTCGCCTAGCAATGGCCGAGGCTTTGACAGACCCAGACAGCTACAAAAGAAAGAAGAAAAACGCCGAGAAGGACAAAACTATTGTCTCATGTAACGCAGCAATAACTTTCTCGGACGAAGATCTGCAACTCGGAGAACGACTGCACAATCGACCTGTCTATGTCTCAGGATACATCAACGAGAAGCCGGTAAATCGAATCCTGTTGGACTGCGGCTCCACCGTCAACATCATGCCTATCCAAATAATGCGCCAGCTCGGCATCACCACCGACCAGCTCTCGCAAAGCCAGCTGGTCATTCAAGGGTTCAACCAAGGAGGACAGTCCACCATAGGGATCATTCGTCTAAAACTCTCTATCAGTCAGCTTGACACGACGGTTCTTTTCCACGTCATTGACTGTCAAACATCATACCACCTCTTGCTGGGAAGACCGTGGCTGCACGAAAACGGTGTCGTAGTGTCTACCTGGCACCAATGCCTCAAGTACTACGAGGAAGGTCTGGAAAAGTGCATTGTTGCAGACAACAAGCCATTCAATGAGGCTGAAGCGCACCTCGCCGATGCCAAATTTTACCAAGCAAAGGACCTTGTCGCAGAAGTCCTTCCAGCTAAAGCTCCTCGAACTCAGAAAGCTAAAAGGATGGAGCAGGATGAAGCTCCGCCAACTCCAAATCCGGTACCACCATCTAAGGCGATACACGAAGTCAAAGAAGTGCTAGCGCCGAGACGAAGAATGCGCATCAGCTCCAAGCCAAGATCCATGAAGCACACTCCATTACCTGCCCAAGCTACGACAGTCTTACGCCTCACACCTCAGTGGCTTCGCAAAGATGAACCACCACCTTTTGCCTCGCCAAAAGGGATGGTCCAGCCGCTATCGGAAGCTAATGTCATCACTCTGCAAGAGATGACACTGCCACTACCCAGCCTGGGGCAAGCTTCAAGTTCACCAAAACCCATCAATCCCTTCGAATCCAGCCAACTCACATTCAAGCCAAAAGGAAGCTGGGGGCAAAATGCCGCCAAGCTGCTGTTCAAAGCTGGTTACGACGAAGGCAGTGCTGCACATATGAGTACGCTCCTGCCAGCTCCAATACCACACGGGATGACTAAGACTCAAGCCCATTTACTCCAGGGTGGCGAGCAGATCCCACCAAATCGGCGAGGCATCGGCTCTCGTCAAACCCCGGTGGTCATCAAGATAACAGGAGAGAAGACCTTCACCTCTAACTACATTGAGGTGAAGTTGGTGAATGAAACGGAAGAGGGATCGTCAGCTTCCGATGCACGCTCTACCAATATTCATCCCGGTACAAAAGGCGCCAAAAGAAGGCGATATCGAGCTCGGCGTCGGACCGTACCTCAAAAGCAAAAGAAGAACATCAAAAACCAGGCAAGTCAAAATCCCATATCAGTATTCAAAAGACTTGGGCCGATTAGACAAGCAAAGCAAAGGTCAGTATTCGACCGTTTGGGAAAGCCACCCACTGAGGTGAGAAAAATCATACCCACCCACCCACCCTTATCATTCTACGAAACTGGCGACATCACCGACATTATCATGGTCTCTGTTAATCATATCACCATTTCCGACTCTCCAATCGACGCATCTTCTACTTCGGACGACGAGTTGCTCGACGCCCCGCCGGTCCTCGAAGAAGGGGGGCAATCTACCATCGACGATTTGAAGGAAATCAACTTGGGTACGCAAGAGGATCCTCGGCCTACATTCGTAAGTGCACTCCTGACTCCCGAAGAGGAAGCTGCATACATCAGGCTACTCCAAGAATACAGAGATGTCTTCGCATGGTCCTACAAGGAAATGCCCGGACTTGACCCCAAGATTGCAGTACATCAGCTTGCCGTCAGGCATGGAGCTAGCGCTGTCAAGCAAGCACAAAGACGCTACCGGCCGGAGCTGGTACCGCAAATAGAGGGCGAAGTCAACAAGCTCATTGAAGCCGGCTTTATCCGAGAAGTTAAGTATCCAACGTGGATCTCCAGCGTGGTCCCAGTCAAGAAGAAGAACGGCCAGATCAGAGTATGCGTGGACTACAAAGGCATTCCGCACGCCAAAAGGGATCTACTGCTACAAAGTCATGCCTTTCGGCCTGAAAAATGCAGGAGCCACTTACCAACGAGCCATGCAAAAAAATTTCGACGATATCCTTCATCAGAATATAGAATGCTACGTCGACGACCTCGTGGTAAAATCAAGACAAAAGTCAACACATCTTCAAGACCTCGAGCTAATCTTCAAGCGACTTCGAAGGTACCAGCTCCGCATGAACCCGCTTAAATGCGCATTTGGGGTCTCCTCGGGAAAGTTTCTCGGCTTTGTCGTACGCCATCGAGGCATCGAGATAGATCAATCCAAAATAGATGCTATCCTTAATATGCCAATCCCGAAAACCGTGCGAGACCTCCGAGGTCTCCAAGGCCATCTAGCATATATCAGAAGGTTCATCGCCAACTTAGCTGGAAAATGCAGGCCCTTCAGTCGCCTCATGAAGAAAGGAGCGGCATTCAAGTGGGATGAAGCTTGTCAGGAAGCCCTCCAAAACATCAGGGATTACTTACTCAAGCCCCCGGTTCTGACAGCACCAGTTCAAGGAAAGCCATTGGTCCTTTACATCAGCGCCCAGGAGCAGTCCTTGGGGGCACTCCTGGCTCAAGACAACGACCTAGGCAAGGAAACAGCATGCTACTATTTGAGCCGCACTCTCATCGGCGCGGAGCTAAACTACTCCCCGATTGAGAAGGTCTATCTGGCGCTCATCTTCGCTACAAAAAAGCTGCGACACTATATGTTAGCTCACGCCATCAGGCTCATCTCAAAAGCCGATCCGCTCAAATACATCATGTCAAGACCAGTGCTCTCCGGACGTCTGGCCAAGTGGGCTTTGCTCCTCCTTGAGTTTGATATCACCTTTGTCCCTCGTAAAGCGGTCAAGGGTCAAGCTCTCGCAGACTTCCTAGCAGAATACCCCCTTCCAGCAGAATGGGAACTATCGGAAGATCTCCCAGACGAAGAAGTATTCTGCATCGACATCGCCCCTTCTTGGAAAATGTTCTTCGACAGTGCGGCCAGGCAAGATGTAGCAGGAGCGGGAGTTATCTTCGTCACACCAAACGACAAAGTACTTCCCTTCTCGTTTCTACTATCAGAGCCATGCTCCAACAACAGGGCGGAATATCAAGCTCTGATCATTGGCCTCGAACTCGCCAATGATATGAAACTTCAAGGGCTCACAATTTTCGGCGACTCTCAACTCGTCATTCAGCAGATATTGGGGGCATACGAGGTCAACAAAGAAGATCTCGTGCCATTGCACCTACGAGCCCTGAAACTCCTTGGTACACTCAAAGATGCTTCAATCCAGCATGTCCCCAGAAACCTCAATCAGCAGGCTGATGCGCTTGCAAATTTGGCGGCTACACTTCCGTTCCCAGAAAAAAGCCAACTCATCATCCCTATCTGTAAGAGAATGGTGATCACCGAGGAGGACCTCCCTATGGGAATCCCGGACCAAGTCAATACGGTACACGTTTTCGTGACCGACGAGCTAGACTGGAGACAACCATTCATAGACTTTCTTATCCATGGGAAGCTCCCTGAAGATCCGAAGCGTAAGGTCGACATTCGCCGACGGTCTCTGAAATTCTTCCACTTCAACAACGAGTTGTACCGTCGAAGCTACGATGGTGCACTCCTGAGGTGTCTAGCAAAAGAAGAAGCAGAAACAGCACTAGAAGAAGTCCATGCCGGGATCTGTGGCTCACATCAGTCCGGTCCAAAGCTGCACTTCCGCATCAGGCGGATGGGGTACTACTGGCCCACTATGATCAAGGACTCCCTCGAGTTTGCAAAAAGATGCCACACTTGCCAGCTGCATGGCGACTATATCCGTCAGCCTCCGGAACCTTTGCATCCAACCATCGCATCATGGCCCTTCGATGGATGGGGACTCGATATTGTCGGTCCGCTGCCCAAGTCATCCAAACAGCATCTTTATATCCTGGCGGCAACAGATTACTTCTCCAAGTGGGCTGAGGCAGTACCATTGCGAGAAGTTACCAGGCACTCTGTCATCAACTTCATCCAGAACGACATCATCTTCCGATACGGCATCCCTCGCTATATCGTTACGGACAACGGGAAGCAATTCAAAAACGCCGCCGTCAGCCAATTTTGCGCCAAGTTCGATATCAAGCAAAGGTGTTCAACCATGTACAACGCCTCTGCCAACGGCCTAGCTGAAGCTTTCAACAAAACACTCTGCAAACTTTTGGAGAAAGTCGTCTCAAAGTCGAAGAAAGACTGGCATGAACGCATGGGCGAAGCACTGTGGGCGTATCACACCTCTTTCCACACGCCAACACAGGCAACTCCGTACTCACTAGTGTACGGAGTAGAAGCTGTCCTCCCACTTGAACTCCAGATCCCGTCACTCAGGATAGCCATCCAGGAAGGCCTCGTCAACGGCGACAACACTCAACTTCGCCTAGCAGAATTAGAAGCCCTGGATGAAAAGCGCCTCGAAGCCCAGCAACGCCTGGAATGCTACCAAGCCAGGCTAACCCGAGCCTTCAACAAAAAGATTCGCCCTCGATCCTTCCAAGAAGGAGAATTGGTGCTCGCAGTCAAACGCCCCATCATCCTTTCGCATCGAGGAGGAAAGAAGTTCGACGCCAAGTGGGATGGACCGCACGTTGTCAAAGAGGTCTACTCCAACGGCGCATATCTTCTCACCACGCCAGAAGGGCTTACGCTCGGCCCTATCAACGGCAAGTACCTCAAAAGGTACTATGCCTAAAAGCAAGGCGACACCCCTTGCAAAAAAAAAAAAAAAAAAAAAAAAAGGAACTACGTGTGACTTGATCCCTCTCAGTAGGGTACGTAGGCAGCCTGTAAAGGTTCAGTCCAAACAAAATAAAAACACAACCAAGCTCTGCCATTCCAGAATACAAGTCCAAAAAAATAGATGCATAATATTAAGTTATCACCAGATAAAGAAAAACAGAACTACAAGTCTGTTCAGCAGAAATGACAAGAAAGAAAAGGAAATGCGACATGCTAGTAAAGCGAATCAAATCCTTTGAGACGTTGGAGCAGCTCGCCGTCAGTAACCTCTATGCGCTCCAACTCTGAAGACCGAGAAGCTACCCGCTCCCGATGCGCCGCCAGCTCGATACGCTGCTTTGCCAAGTCTGCTCCAGAAGACTTCTCGATCGTCTCAGCTTTCTCGAAAGATGCGTGAGCAGCCTCTAGCTTCTTCCGCGCCCGAACAAGGCTCGCAGCGGCAAGTGCATGCTGCGCCTCCAGTCGACGCTCCTCGTCCTCGGCCTTTGCCAGTATCAGGGGAAGGTCATCTTCCATCGAAGCCCGTTTCAAGCAATGAGCTTCACTATCCGCCAAGAGAACACGCATCTATGCCTCAAACAAAGAGCCATCTACCTGGAAGGCCGCCAGGTTCTTGCAAAACTCAGGCCCCTCAAGAACCCACCAGCTGCTCAAAGTGTCAAAGCCCTCTTCCTGGAAGGGTGCAAGCGTCGTCTGGATATACTTCCGACAGCTCTCCAAAAGAAGCACAGAGAGAAGGTCATGCGAACTGTACTTTCTCTTGTCTGCCTCTGAGTGCACGGGCAAGGTGGGCTCCGGCCCTGAAGGCTCAAGTGAAGGAACCGCCTCCTGGACCATCGCCGTGATAACAGTCAGCGGAACCACCGGAGCCGAAGAAGGAGGCACAGGCAAACCTTCCGACAAAACGACTGCGGGAGTAGCCTCTGCCGGAGTACCGGACCTAGCTGGAGGAGTCTGTTCTCTCCCTACACTGGAGATCTCATCCTCCTCCCCAAAGCCCAACTGCTCCACGTCAATATCATCCAGGTTAACAGCACTGCCGGTAAAGTCTGCTCCACACGCTCCCAAAAGCTCCAAGTTATCCCAGGGAACATCCAGCCCGCCACCTTCAATCAACGTTGCTCTGATGGGAGAGCACTCCTGCCCAACCCCCTTCGGGGCAGACTCGCAGTCCGGTCCAGCAGACCCTGCCAAAATAAGAGCTGGACAACTCAGCCAACGAAGTAAGAATACAAGCACAGAAATTTATGAGAAACTAAAAACAAGATATACCTGCAGCGTCCGACGAAGATACCCCAGAAGGAGGGATGACCCCATCGACAAAAAGCCCTGGCTCTCCGTCTCGAGCTGGCCCTGCCTCGCCAGCACCAGTCAAAGCTGCCTCACACAAGAGGTCCAACTTTCTCCTCTTGGGAAAAGCACCCCCACTCCAAGAAGCCTGAGTCTCAGGAAGGCCCTGAACCTTGGAGGACGGAGCCATCTCAACTTCTTGCACAGAAAGTGAAGCCTGGGAGGTACTCTCTCGACGGCCACAAGATTTCTCTAACCATCGCTCCTCGGACCAGAGACGGCGATCCTCTGACCCCGCCAAAGAGTCAAAAGGAAAGTCAGCCCGCTCGCTGCTAGCAAGGACGTCTAACGGAAGGCCAGCCAAGAGGGGAAGCACTGACCCGTTGACCCAGTGACGATACTCAGGAGTTGCGGCATCCTTGCCGCCCGACTTAATCCCCGGTGAGAAAGTACACCCAGTAAAACGATCGTAAAGTGCTCCCCAGAGGCGGTACGCCTCCTGCGGAGTGTAACGTAACCGCAGGCGCAAAGGAGTCCCAGGCAACTCCTGCCGAAAACCCTGCTGACGAGCAAACCGGTGGGGAGAGTACCGGGCCACCTCCACTACATCCCCACGGCGCCAAACAAGATACCCAGGCCTGCAACTCACCATGCTCCAGTACAAAGGATCGGACATCTCCGCCCCATCGCATACCAGGGATTTCATAGAAGGCGCCAGTGCATTTTCCGATACAAATTCGAAGTCAGAGGGGCCCATGCGCCGTAAACACTCTCGGGCACTAGGCTTCGGACGCTCCCATGCATAAAAAGCATTCATTACACCTCCCACACAAGGAAGAAAGGGCACCGAGGTCGAAGGTCCACGCGCCGCGAAGATCCCCTTCGGAAAGTGGAGCCCAATCCAACCATAAAGGTAATGCAGGGGGCAAAAGGAACTGGCTCTGCCTACTTCCCCTCTTGCATTACCCGCACTCGATAGACTCCAGTAAGTGCCGCTAAGCCCACCATACAACGAGCAGAGGATCGCCGGTGCCAGATTAAGGAACTCTCCAGTCACCATCCGAGCAGCTGCAAGGAAGGTCCCAGGGCGTACCACATCCCCTTCCCAGGGTAAAGCAAAGCGGCAGAGAAAGAGTACTAACCCCGCAGACCAGTAAACAGCACGCCAGTCATCACTACACTCTTCAAGTCCCAAGACTTCCCAGGGACGCTGCGCCCCGGCCATGGAGCACCACTCTTTCTTCAGAGATTCGATCGGTCGCCGGAAGGTGCCAGGCGCCGGCTTCTTTGACGAGGCATATCTCCACATCGGGTGACTCGAAGGAGGAGCGTGACGATACTCTCCTCGAAACCAGAAGTCCACCCAATCCGAGTGAAGTACCCGGTCTGACCGCTCGCGCGCCGCTATAATAGCATACGCCTTAAAAAGCAAAAGGCAGAAGCTAGGAGATTCATCTGGGTCCGTCAAAACCTCCAGGGAAGGAACCTCCTCCTGATAATAGCTCCGAACTTCGGGACACCCAGAGATGACGTGCACATCACGAAGGGTGATCCCGATTTCACCAGCTCCAGTCAAAAACGTATTGGTCTCAGGGCACCACTGCTCACACAAAGCCCGGTACATGTCGTCCGGTCGACTGTACTCCCAACAAGCTGGCTCCATAAACCTCGCCAAACGCTCCATCCCTGGCTCTGCCTCCAACACGCCGGACAGCTCTTTCATCCAGTCCCGAAAACCTCCCAGATAGGTGACATCTCCACGTGATTGAATCCCCACGCCCCAGCGCGTACGACGGGAGCATATCTTCAAAGCAACAACAGGGACCGGAACTGACTCATCTCCAGTATGGTGAAACGGTAACCCCAAGCTCGGCCGGATAATTTGCCGGGAAGACCCTTCGTCAGTAAGGATGCGCTCGCCAAGTTTTAACACTCGACAAGAGCCGTCGGTCGCACCATCCTCGCAAACTCGCTCGTGCGTCAAAAGCTGAAGCACTGACAACCCGGTCTCCTGTCTCGAAGCACGGTGATGGGAGACTTGCGCGAAGGGGAAGCGAAGGTACGTACTCCCGTGGGAGACCGTATCAACAATCCAGCCGGAACTCGGAAAACTCTCGTAACGACGAGACCTGAAAAAGAAAGAAGACAAAGCCCAGCTCAGATAGATTTCGAATACAAAAACGAAGAAATCGCGAAGGGGGTCCTTGAGCAAATAAAAAGAAAGAGGGGGGTCACAGCAAAAAAGCCGCAACCCTCTCCTTCTCTCCTGTTAAATCAGCAGGGGGGGCCTTGAGCAAATAAAAATAAAGAGGGGGGTCACAGCAAAAAGCCGCAACCCTCTCCTTCTCTCCTGTTAAATCAGCAGGGGGGGGCCTTGAGCAAATAAAAAATAAAGAGGGGGGTCATAGCAAAAAGTCGCGACCCTCTCCTTATCTCTCCTGTTAAATCAGCAAGAAAAAGGGGGGCCTCGAGCGAATAAAGAAAGTAGAGGGGGGTCATGGCAAAAAGCCACGACCCCCTCTCTCGATCTTCCCTATTTTCATGCAGAGGGGGGGGGGGGGTGCGTCGTCCCCGACTAAACACCGGCCACCGCACCCCCCGCCGGCCCCCGCAGCCCCGGCCGCCTCCGCCGCCAGCCTCCACTGCCCCGGCCGCCTCCTCCGCGCCCACTGCGCCCGGCCCCCGCGCGGCCCGCGCACTGAGCCCGCAGCCCCGGCCGCCTCCACGCCCTCGCGCCGCTCGCGCGCTGCGCCCGCAGCCCCGGCCGCCTCCGGCCCCCGCGCCGCCCGCACGGCCCGCCGCTGCGCCCGGCCCCCGCGCCGCCCGCACAGCCCGCCGCCGCACCTGCCCGCTCGCGCCCGGCTCCGGCCCCAGCGCCCTGCGCCCGCGCCGCCGGCCCCCGCAGCGTGCCGCTCCGGCCCCGCGCCCTGCCGCTCCGGCCCGCAGCCCTGGCTGCACCCGCCGTACCCCGCGAACCCGGCCCCGCGCTCCGCGCCCGTCTCCATCCCACGCGCCGGCCGCCATAGCAGCCCCCGGCCACGCCCGTCGCGCCCCCGCAGCCCCGGCCTCCAGCCCTCCCGTGCGCCGGCCACCACAGCAGCCCCCGGCCGCGCCTCGCACCCTCCGGCCACCGCACCGACCCACGCCCACCATGCAAATAAGAAGAAGAAGAAGAAGAAGAAGAAGGAGGAGGAAGAAGACCCGCCTTGCTTGCGACCCTCCGCCATCCACGGGCCGGCGATCTTCCCTCCTCCGCGAACCCCATGGTGTCACCATCTTCATCCTCCGCGGCATCGTTGCGAAGCAAGAAACCCTAGCAGAGCTCTCGACTCCAAGCCGCCGGGAATCGCCGATAATGAAGAGAAACGAAATACAGGGGTCCTTTTAAAGACCTAATCCCACACGAATACGCGACTCAAGTCCAACCGCTACGCGTTTCCCGCGGGCGCGCTCGAACTTGAGGGGGCACTTGTGGGCATCAAAATTAGCCCACGGGTCGAACCCGATTTTTACACAAAAAAAATAAGCCCGCACCCGACGGCCTTCGGGTCAAACCCGATTTTTACAAAAAAATGGGCCCGCACACAACGGCCCGCATGCGAAACTGGGCCCGCACACAACGGCCCGCATGCGAAACTCGGGCCCGCACACAACGGCCCGCATGCGAAACTTGGGCCCGCACACAACGGCCCGCATACGAAACTTGGGCCCGCACACAACGGCCCGCATGCGAAACTCGGCCCGCGTGCAAGCTCAACCCGCGCATCGCGGCCCAACTCGAAGCAAACGGGTCCCACCGGACCCGCGACTCGAACACAAAGAGGGGGGCCCACCGGCCCCCCCTCTTGAAAACCGTGCCCCCTCCTCATGGAGAGGTGGGGCCGGCCCTAAAAGAAAGAAAAAAAAAGAAAAAGAAAAGAAAAGAAAAAGAAAAGAAAGGAAAAAGAAATCAAAACCGCCTCGATGCGGGGGGAGGTGGCGTGGACGTCTACGTAGCCGTAGATCCGCGACGATCCCTCGATCCAACGGACAAGATGACGTTGCGTCGCCATCCGATCCAAAAGTGCAACAAGAATAACAACTCGATCTTTAAAGATCGAGTCACATCTAGCCCATAACCACTCCAACTAAAAAGGAGAAAATCGGGTTTGTTTCCCCAAATAAGGGAACAATATCTCGATGGTTATGAGGGGAGATATTGGAGGAAACAAAAAGATTTCAGCAATATCTCCCCCAACCGCCCCCCTTTGCCTATAAATAGAAGGGGTCGGGGAAGGCATCAAAGGTCGGAAAAGCTGAAGACGAAAGAGCGCTACGAAGAAGCTCCAACGCTTGAAGACCGAAGGCTTCACGAGGCACGGCAAGCATATCCTACGGGAGTCCTTGGCCCTTCAAGTCCTCATCAACGTGAAGACCTTGCACTCGGAGATCAGAGCTTCGACTCCTCGCACGAAGAAGAAAGCGTGGAGAAGAAGACCCGGAGCCGTCATCACCCGATCGCTCCAACGATCTTCATCAGCTCCGAAGACGCCATAAGCAAAGGCCGGAGAAGAAGATCGAAGCCGACAACACCCGTTGTCTTCAAAGGCATCAACTCCTTGCACGAAGAAGAAAGCCGGGAGAAGAAGGCCTGAAGCCGGTGCTACCCCTGCCGCCTTCGTCAACGAAAACCGACGCTACAACCGTCGTATTGAAGCCGGTACTACACCCGCTGTCTTCATCAACAAAAGTCGACGCTACAACCGTCGCATGGGGATCGGTGCTACACCCGCCGTCTTCATCAACAAAAGCCGACGCTACAACCGTCGCACAAGGATCGGTGCTACCCCCACCGAGAAGCCAAGCCGACGCCATAACCGTCGAGGAAGCCGGAAGAATCAAGAAGCCTCGCAGAAGTAGCCTTCGCCGTTCGAGAAGAAGATCGAGTCAAAGCCAAAGCCAAAGCCAACGCAAGAAGCCAAAGCAAATGCACCGGTAAAGCCCGCGCTAAAGCAACGCACGTGCCAAAGCCAAGCAACTACGACGGTCACGAGCAAAGCACCGCACGTTCTAGCCGATACGACGCAAAGTCCGGAAGAACTAAAGCATCGCAAGTCTCTACCCGTCTACGTTCAAGCGCAAGCGCCAAAGCAAAGCAAAAGCCAGAGCCACGCCAAAGCTACGCCAAAGCCGAAAGCTAAAGCCAAAGCTGACGCCAAAAACACGATCGACGCCGCGAACCGACGATCAAGGACGTCGAGGTCAAGCAAGGACCGAGGAAGACACGAAGACCGAGGAACGAAGCCCAAGGCCTCCCTAGCCGAGAAAGCGCGAAGCACGGACAGGACAAAATCAACGGCGGAAACTCCTTAGCCTCTCAAAAACCCTCACCCTGTAAAGACCTCTGTCCTGGGCAACCCCTTCAGAGCTCTCGCACGAATACCACGTGGAGACGCGGATCAAAGGGACCCTCCAGAGGATCTCTCCCACAATCTCCTGATCAAAGAAAATTTGTAATCTCGTGTGATCCGCAATAAAGACGACCCGAATCTTTTTCCGCGACCACACTAACATAATATAAAAAACCAGTAAAAGAAGCAAAAGGAGCAGTGCCCCAAATGTCCGAATGCACTAAATCAAAAGGAGCTGCAGATTTGGAAGCACTAGCCGAAAATGGTAAAGCCAGATGCTTTGCCAATCTGCAGCCCGTATAGACAGAGAGGGAAGAGAAGGACACACGACCCAAAGCGCCCGAACGGAAAATGCTTTTAAGTCGATCACTGGACAAATGACCTAACCTTATGTGCCACAGGTCGGCATCAGAGGTGACTAACATGTCTGACTCAATAGAAGCAGGAGAAACATGAAGATGATTCAGCTGGTAAAGTCCCCCCGTCCGACGGCCCTGCCCAATCCTCTGTCCCGTTCGTGAATCCTGCACAACACAAGCAGAGGAGGTAAAGGTGACAGTGAATCCAGAATCACAGAGGGAACTAATAGAGATCAAATTAATATTAAGAAGAGAAGCATGATAAACATGGGATAGGGTCAGGCGACCAGTGGAGTCCGACGTAGGAGTGATGGATCCATACTGCAGAATAGGTACAAGAGTACCATCCGCAGTGCGAACCTCTATGTGTGCAGGAGCAGGAGAACAGGCGGTGAGCATGGTGGAGTCATATGTGAGATGACAGGAAGCACCCGAATCGAAAATCCAAGGGGCAGCAGTACCAGAGGAGGCAGCTAGGCCGGGTAGCAGGCGAAGAGCTGGTCGAGGCGATGTGGCAAAGTAGGAGCTCCTCAAGTTGCTGAAGATGATCCGGCTCAGGTGGAGACGGTGCAGTAGTAGCAGCAGTGGGCGCTGGAGACTCTATAGAAGCAGTAATGCCACCAAAGTGGCGGAAGGAGGACTGAACCACGTCCACGACTCCGTCCACCTCGACTGCCACGTCAATCGTCCTTGGAGGCAGGAGCCCAGCGTGATGCTCTTTCATCCAAACCCCAACGGGGGTTGCGTGGAGGACGTGTGGGACATTCACGCTTCATATGTCCGGGCTCCTTACAGTAGTGACATAAAACAGACTCATCGGAGAACCCGGCCGCCAGGACGCTGTCTGAGCCAGGAGCAAGTGGAGGAGGATGAGTACCCTGAGTCTGAAGTCGAGTCTCCTCACCGACCAAGGTGAGCAAGGCATCCTCAAGCCGAGGGAGTGGCTCACGGTGCAGGAGCTGAGCAGCGATGAGAGCAAAGTCCGGTCGAAGTGCGGCCAGGAACTGGTGCAAGTGGCCCTCATCGAGGTAGCGCTGGAAATCCCTAGAGCGTGGGCAACCACACCGCTCCGAGATCAGGGAGTCCAGCTCATGCCAGTAGGCACTTATCAGACTGAAGAAGTCCTGAATCATACGCTCCCCCTGCCAGTCAGACTGCGAGTCACAAATAAGTTGATGTTGGCGTGCACCGCCGTGCGGGATCGGTTGATCCCGGAGATACTCCCACATCGCACGTACTGTAGGAAGGCGGCCGATGGGAGCAAGGAGAGGACGAGCAACGAAGTCCAGAAGATAGACCCGGATGGCCTGATCATGGCGACGCCACGTGAGAGCAGCAACCGTGGCTGTCGTGGTAGCAGTCACAGCAAAAGATGCGGCACTGCTGGTGACAGAGGAGGAGCCGGAGGAAGGCAGCCGGAAGAGGATCATCACCGGTGATGTGACCCCACAGATCATGACTGGAGAGCGCGGCCTCGACGGTGAGCGACCAATCAGGCCAGTCGCTCGCCGAGGACAACTGAAAAGCGACCACCTTCAGCGGTGGAGAAATCGCAACGACGGACGACACGGTAGGAGAAGCCATGGGGAGGCTCAAAAGAGAGGGAATCCGAGAGAGGCGATCGGAGGGT
Organism: Chamaelirium japonicum; assembly: GCA_947650365.1. Lineage (NCBI taxonomy): Eukaryota > Viridiplantae > Streptophyta > Magnoliopsida > Liliales > Melanthiaceae > Chamaelirium > Chamaelirium japonicum. Next base: position 50,244,173 of record OX393552.1, on the reverse strand, counting down.
TGGAGGGGGGCTGGAGGCGGAGGGAGGGGCCGGGAGGGCTTGGGGTGAGCGGAGGGGAGGGGGCCGGGCAGATGGAGGGAGGGTCGGGGGCTGAGGGGAGAGGGCGGGGGGCGGGGGGGTGGGGGGCGAAGGGTGGAGGGAGGGGTTGGGGGGGGGGGGGGGGGGGGGGGGGGGGGGGGGTGGAGGGAGGGGTCGGGGGAGCAGTCGAGTAGAGGGGAGGGATCGGGGGGGCTGTCGGATGGAGGGAGGGGGTCGGGGGGGCCGGCGGGTGCTGAGGTGAAGGGGGGGGGGGGGGGGGGGACGGATGGAGGGAGGGGTCGGGGTGGCTAAGGGGAGAGGGCGGCGGGGGGGGGGGGGGGGGGGGGGGGGGGGGCAGAGGGAGGGGTCGTGGGGGACGGGGGGGCCGGGCGGGTGGAGGGAGGGGTCGGGGGAGCCGGCAGGTGGAGGGGAGGGGTCGGGGGCTGAGGGGAGAGGCCGGGGGGGGCCGGAGTGCTGAGGTGAAGGGGGCGCGGGGGGGGGGGGGGGGGGGGGGGGGGGGGGGGGGCGGACAGGTGGAGGGAGGGGGTCGGGGGGGGCGGCGGGTGGAGGGGAGGGGTCGGGGGGCTGTCGGGTGGAGGGAGGCCGGAGGGGGAGACCGAAGGTGGCTGCCGTCGTCGCCGTCGTCGCACGAGAGAACCCTAGGGTGATACCATGTTAGGAGATAAAGTCTAGGGTTTGGAGAGAATAGAATGGTTCTCATTGAGGGACTAAAGCCCAATATATAAGTACATGTATACAGATAGAATCCGACCCGATTGTGCATAGAACCCGACCCGATATATACATTAACACGGTTCAACGGTAGCGAGCAGTGGCTCGGTGGTTTAGGTTCGGTTCGGCGGCGACGGCGAGCAGTGGTTCCATGGTTTGGACTTCGGAGGTTCATTGCTTCAGTGGCATACATAAAGAAAATTTGAAATACAGTGGAGGGCATTTTCATCAACAGTATTTAAAACTCCTTTTAAGTTAAACGATTTGTTTGCCAAGACTGCTCACACAATCCCCCAAAAAAAACGCTGAAACAAGAAATATCAAAGTTTATCTTCTCTCTTCAAATCTAGTTATTTTTTTTAGTTGAGTAATCACATTAATGGGCTCTATATTTCTCCCAAAAAAAAAAATAATAATGTCCTTCTGCTTGCATGCATATATAAAAGATATCCACATACTAGGAGTCGAACAGGGAACCTTTCTGTCTGTTTGATTGGAGGGAGTTGGAACCGACGTGTTCCAACTCTGCGTGTTTTTCTAAAGCGGCTGTTTGGTTCCGTGCGGAGGCTCCCGACCATATGAGTTTCAACTCCTCCGTGGGTTTCGATTGTATAGAAAACGCGTGAGTTTGCACCCCACGGTTTTCAGGTGGAGTTCCAACTTATTCCGTTTGTACCCCATGCGTGAGTTGGAACACGCCGGTTCCAACTCCCTCCAACCAAACAGAAAGATGGGAGAGAGTAAGTATCACCAGGCCACAAGACCGTTGGTGATTGTGAATCTTGTGATAGTTGATAAAATAGTTTCCTGGGCAATTATTATTGCTATTATTTGCTGATTCCTATAAATTTTCAGCCACCTTAGTTCAGATCCTCTTCCATCTCTAATATTTACTGCTTGTGGATTGCTGATTGGTCCATCTTTATTGGATCTTCATCTGACTTTTTTTTTTTTTTCCAGACTGGCCAATGGTAAAAGAACAGGGCGCCAAAACAAGGGCTCAAAGAGGTTGGGAGATCAAAACAGGGAGAGGCAGCTGCTGTTGCTGCTTATTAGAGCCATTTTTGCCACATCAGCCAAATAAGAGAGTGGAATTTTGTTTCATTATGACCGCCTCCCTTCCCACTTCCTACATGAAAAATGGATGGTCTTGATTTTCTAAAACCGACTCTGATTGATTATGCAAATATCACATGGGTAATATAGACATGCAGTCACCGGGCCATTAAATGGATGGTCTTGATTTTCTAAAACCAACGGCTCCAGTTCATTCTTCAACAATACCTGGGTGATGGTGACTTGCAGGACCCAACCAAGCAAGTGGTGGAGGTCTTGCTCAAGCGGACGAGCAAAAATCCATTTGCTTGGTTTCGCTGGCTTAAGCGAGGGGTTAAGATATCATTGAAGATGATATTTGTCATGTCACTCGCTCAAATGAGCGAAGGGAGCCAGCTAAGGGAGGCCTTTGGAGATACTCTTAATTACATAATCCCGTGAATATAACATCAACGGCCAGGATTCGCTCGCAGAACCAAGGCACAACTGCCTCGAGGGAAAGTTCACTCCACAGTGTCCGTACCAAGAGTCGAACAAAAAACCTGTCCAACATGGGAGAGAGGAAGTACCACCAAGCCAAGAGCCCGTTGGTTATTGGATAACAAGGTGCGCAACCGATTAGCAACCCTAGCTTACATCTTTAAACAACAATTCGATAGCAAGATTGCAATTATGAAGCACACTTCAACCTCGACAATGAAAGCACAACTACATCGACGAAAAACTCTAAAAAGGATTGGGGGCACCAGATTAAACCTCCACACATCAACTGATCCAATTTCGCAAGAGGGGAACCACATGATCTTGCCTTCAAATTGAGTGTAAACTGAATCTCCGACCACCACCACCACCTCTTCAGCCACCCCAAGAAATTCCGCTCATTATCATTCACGAACACGATTTTTACGAGGGCTGGGATTATTCCAACCGATGGATGTTCGTATGTTCATACACGACCAATGAATACAGGAAGATGAGAATTGGATCTCACAAATGATCGGTACAGTCCCGACTACTGATATCCATTGCTTGCACCGGGTTGATACTGTCCGATTCCGAGCAGGTCCTACAGTGGGCCAAAAAACAGTCACCATGAAGAGACTACAGGATCATGAGCCTACAGCCAGGAGTTATGCTTAGCATGCTATTGATAAGTTTTATTAGACTATCCTGTTGGTTCAGCTAAATAATTTGTCATGACAGAAAGCAGATACAGAACAGTGTCTATCAAACGCGATGGCCATAAAGGAAATAAGAGTGGAGTCTACGAGTATACCAAACAAATGATTGGTACATTTGAGTGCGATGGAAAATTCCAAATGGGTCAGGCTTTACTCATGGAGGGATTAGTCCGAGCCCGAAGTGAGCCATTCCCCGAAAGGTTTTAGGACATCCGCCAATCTAAAAAAAATAAAAGAGTAGGATGGTTGGGCGATGGCTCGTCTGCACGGAATTTGAACAGATAAAGTCTATGCATGGAACCTTGAGGGTACTTGAAGTAATTCCACTAAAAACCAAAGAGCACATGTGAATCAACAAAGCGTGGGCATGTGATTGGGCGATGTTTTATTTGCCCACGCTCCGTTCTCTTGTTTTTTAGTGGAATTACTTCAAATACCGTCAAGGTTCCGTGCAAAGCCTTTATCGGTTCAAATTTTAGAAAGAGTACACGAGCACTTGTTAGGTATATTACTTTATATTACTTTAAATACCCTCAAGGATGATTAGAATTTTTTTTTTCCGGTATTTTGCTCTTTGGAATTGAAAACTGTTGACAAGTGATAAATAGGGATTATCTGAAACCTACCTGACCGGACCCACCATCCGGCACTAGCCCAAACTTAGAAGTTTGGTTTCAAGTAGGGCAGAGCAGGATGAAGGTCGGGTTGTGGGTTCTATTAGATACCCTCTCGCCCCAAATCCTGAGTCGTAAGGGGAGGTCCACATAGGGTATATGACGCACCATTACCCATCTCCCCAGACGTTGTGAAACTAAACCCAACAATCCCCCCCCCCCCCCCCCCTCCTCCCCTCTCACACAAAGCTAGGGTTGAACCCTCATCGGCCCCCCTCTCGTGCGACAAGAGCAGTGGAAGAGGCACACCTTTGGCATAACCTAGCCACACTTTGGCCTAACTATAACCTAGCTAGGCGGATCCCGGCTCTGATACCACTGTTAGATACCCTCTCGCCCCAAAACCAGGTTCATAAAGTGAGGTCCACAAAGGGTATATGAAGCACCATCACCCAGCTCTCTAGCTGATGTGAGACTAAACCCAACAATCCCCCCTTCAGACAAGGCTAAGAACACTCGTCGGCCCCCCTCTCGTGCGACATTTGAAGGGGAAGAAGCACACCTTGGGCATAACTTAGCCACACCTTGGCCCAACTATAACCTGGCTAGGCGGAACCTAGCTCTGATACCATTTGTAGATCCCCTTACGACCCGGGTTTTGGGGAGTGAGGGTATCTACATGTTCTACCATTTGGGTCGACCTCTAAGCCTACCCAAGTCATCTGAGACGCAACCATAGTTACACAAGGTCTATGCCATGTCGCAATAACATTGGGGATAGTGCACCCTAATGCATATTGTATATCATGGCTTTAAATTTCAGTTTGAATCGTAAAATTTCAGCAAAATATTTCAGTTTCGACTAGGATCGAAACAAAATGGAGGGTCGAAAACAGAGGGCTTGGCCATTGTGGTTGGGTTTCGACATTTCGAGTGAATTTTGCTTAATTTAGGTGAAAATTTCGGTCGAAACCGAGTGGTTTTGAAATTTCTGAGTTGGTTTATTTTAAAAATTAAAAATAAACATACTACAAAATGCAACTAAATGCAGAAGAAACAAAAGTAGACTACGAAGAGAGAACATAGTATCAAAAAAGATAAAATGGGGAAGTTTTGATTACATGAGAAGTTAATAAAGAAAACTTACTTGGCATGCTTTATTTTTAGCTCTGGTTTCCGCTGTACTAGGAATATCATGGTTTGGTTTCTGAAACCTTTTTTCATGTCGATCACAAGAACCCCATCCGTCTGAGAACCTTCCGCCTCTAGAAACAAAAACAATAGAACATTCGAAAGTCCAAAAGCAAAAAATAGAACAAAATATTCAGCAGTTAATCACTAGGAATTAGACATACTGCATATATGCACGAACAACAAATTCAGCACGCTGAACATTCCGCTTTTCATCGAATTCAATGGATTTGTCCTTGATCTCAAAGGAGAGATTGAAGAAAAATGATATCTTCCTCCATCCTGAAGAGAAGCGGGAGACTTGTTACCGTTTCAATGCTTCGAATATAGGGATCTCCGCTGATTCCAAGTGTACCTGATTTCTTTATAAATGGACTCCCAGCTATCATGGTGTAATCAGTTTTCTCTAGAATCTGCTCATCAGAAAACAAATACAGAAACCATTAAAAGTTGAGTTAAGTTGAGTTAGTTTTTTACAATTGACTTTCAACCTAAATCATTAAGGTTCGGTCAATACTCAGATTTCAAATAAATAGCATGCAAACACTGGTAGGCTCGACTCCAAATCAGGTATGAAGTTCTACAATAACCTAATGTTATCTATTTTCAAGCTTTCAGTGATAATATTTATGATTCTTAATGAATTCCATTTTGTTTTAAGAGGCTCATGATGCCAAAGTATGTGGATACTTTAATGTCAACTGTAAACTTCAATTTCTTGGATTGCAATCACTTCTACAAATTTGTTCAACATGGGGCAACTCTTGGCATTAAAAAAAAGTGGGGTATCCTTTTAATCAACGTGAAGTGATGCCTTGCACTCAAAAAAAGTGGAGTAGCATGCTAACGTCAACATGAAGTGTTGCCACCCAACATTATTTCAATTCAAAATTATTTCAAGTGCCTACCAATTTTAATGTAAAATTTCCAGAAAACTTTGAGTAGCTTACATGCCTCTTATGCAGCTGTGCTACCAGAACTGACATAGTTTCAGCTGGATTGCAACTTGCAAGGTAACAACAAAGATCCAAGTTGATAGGTTTGCATCTTTCGGTCCATGTCAAATTTCCATCAATGTGGATTAAATTGATATCTTATATTTACCATTGTCGGTTTGGGAAAGATCAGAATCTCTTTGCCATGAAATTTCCAATCTGCGGGGATTGAACCATATTCACTCACAGATCACAAATGGCTTCAAATTATTTAAGGTATCTGGACTGAGCACCCTTTTTAATATTTAAAGATGATTTCATAGTCCTGATTGTGCCCAAACCCGATGCCACAATCATTGTCGATGTCAGCCATAAAGAAAGTTAGCGGGTGCTCTGATGCAGAATGTTAGGCAATAGAATAGGTCCAAGCACACAATGCCTGGGTAAAGATACAATGTTGGAGGCCGATGTGGTAAAACTAGATAGAGTGAGGAGCAAGTACGATGGAGGATGACCAGGAATTGGATTTGATTGAGAACAAAATGGTGAACTAGTTGAGATTGTATGTCTCTATTCGTTAGACAATTGAGGAAGCCCATTGGCGTGGATTTGTGTTCAAGGGTAAAGAGAGATGACATCATGGCAGGGAGACGTATGTCACGTAACATAACATTGACGGTTGTTGTGACTTGTGAGAAGGGATTTGGAAATTCTGGGAAGAATGGCATAATGTCTTAACAAAAATTATAACGAAGAAGAATTCATAAGCCTCCCTAAAATAGTAGACGAGGCTTGACGAATATAGTTGGGTTATATAGTTTTACTTTTGCAAATTGAACATGCCTTTTTCTCTAGGTAGCAGTCTTAAATAATTTAGGACAACTAACCACGTAGCACCTTGGTCAAGCGCTTCGGCAACGCTACCTTGTCTATAAACTAGTGTAGAACATATATTGATGAATTAGATAAGCAGAATTGTAGGGATGCTAAGCGAAATGCCGATATGAATCATTGCAAACAAGTTATTCAGTCAAACGAACCAGAGATGCTCTTTCTACTTGAGATGCGCTTGAAAAAGAACACGGCCAAGTGGGTAACAATGCAATTGGGAACGGAGTGGAAGTAGTTTTGCGAGGAAATAGTGGGCGATCAAGTGGAATAATAGTCCTTTGGAATTGAGTGCAGGGAAGCAAATTTTCTCTCAAAAAATCGCTAGGTTGAAGTAGGTATAATCACAAATACAAAGAATAAAAGATTGATCAATGCAGGTATATATGCTAGCAATGACTACCATGTGAGAAACGAATTATGGAATGTTTTGACCTCACTCGATAACCTCAACCTTCGTCTCAAGTTGTTGCGATTGAAGTTGTGGCAGGTCTAGTTGCAAGCAACCAAAGAGTCCCCCAATTGAAGTTTGACACCATTTTTGGCATTAATAATATGTCGAATGCTACTAATTTTGTAACATGGTGGTAGCATGACATAATATATTGTAAGCAGTTTTAAATGTAGTTGATAAGAAAACTAGAAACAAAAGCAATACACCGGCGGAAAGGATTAAGTAGTCTTTTAGAAAAAGTGTCTTGGGCGCACCCCGGGACGGGGCGTTGCTTGAATGCCTCGGGTGTTCAGATATTAGGCTATAGAACGATAGGGTGCACGCCCAGAGCGGCGCGCCCCAGTGGTTAGGGAGAACGCCCAGTTGACCACTTTTTTTAAGTTAGCGAGATCGGCCGAGCAAGATTCTCAGGCTGAGAGGCTCCGAACAACCTTACTCGATCTTCTCCATCTCCGACCTCCAACCCCCAATCTTCTCCATCGAATGTTATCGTTGCCACTACTACCACCTCCGACCAGCCTTCAGGTACTCCTCCTCCTCTTCAATTGTAGCCCAGGGTTTGTGATTATTATTTTTCTTCCTCCACATCCACCTCCTCTATCCATCATCTTGCATACATATGTACAGGGTTTTTTTCTTCGTACTCTTCCAACTCTGTATCTTTCATCATGCAGCCATGTTACGGTTTTTTTTCCTTCTCCTTCTCCTCCTTTCTCCTCCTCCTCTATCCATCATTCTACATACATATTTAGGATTTTTTTCTTCTTTCTCACTCCTCCTCCGTCCTTCATCATGCAGCCATGTTAGGTTTTTTTTTTCCTCCTCTGTCTGTCATTTGCAGTAACTTAGGTTTTTTTCCTTTTCCTTCCTCCTACTCCACCTCGTCTGTCCTTCATTCCACGGTCATGTTAGTTTCTTTTTCTTCTATTTTTATTAATCTTTATATATTTCACAAAATTTAAAAATAAGTCCCCCCCCACCCGCGGTAAAATGCCCCACCTTACACCACCGCTTCTGAAAAACTGAGTTTAAGATAAATTGATGATATTGATAAAGTAACAAGGTAAAAGGTCTCCATCTCAAGCATGAAATCAAGTTCACATTTCAATAGTATCTAGGTATTTGCCAAAAAGAAATTCCAAACAAAACTTGTTCCACCCTCACCCCCACCCCCACCAACCTAAACAATAAGTCAATTGTTGACTCAAGAAATTGTGTGTTTCCATATTCTGATCCATCATCATAAGCTCTCTGGTGTTGAGCGGCTTGAGCCAACAAAGCCAACCAAAAAAAATTAGAGAAGTTCACAAAGTGAAATCCCAACTTTACAAAGTTGTGATGCAAGAAAGTTCATGGTAAAATTACGAACAATTCATGTGCCACCATTTAGCATGCCCTAAACTGCATTTGAATTGTATATTTATTTATAAAATAAATATATCCAAAAGGATGTAGAATTCAAGGTTGAATAAAGAAAACCATAACCCACTTGTTCTTTGAACTCATCTGTTGAACTAGGCATTGTGCGTGTGTGTGTGTGTCGCCCTCCTGATGGTAGGATTGGTGGTAGCACTGGTCTTACAAGTCTGGAAAGCGTTTACCCAGGAATGTAAAGGCAGGCTAAAAGGAAGCAAGAGTGAGTGAAAGCCGGGCAGCACCGAGGAAGCAATTCGTGGGCAATCATGTCATTAAAATAAGTGGCTATCTAATCAATGATTCAAGAGTACATCGAAGTAAAGATGAAACCAATGAGTTCACCCTCAGAAGAAATAACTATGCTTTAGCACTTTGTAGGCGAGGTCTTAGATCCATGGACCTCGTAAGCAATTGGCTTGGCTTAAGCTTGTAAGCAGAATCGAGAGAGAAGACTGGAAAGCCACAAGGAAAGCACATTTCAAATTGAAGCACCAGTTCTTCATTTGACCATACCTTAAGAGTTAATGCAACCACGCATCCAAAGAGTAAAATCATGTCAATTTGTTATCCTATGATTTTTTCAGAACATACTTGATGACAAGTCACAATACAGAAACGATAGCCGGAATTTTTTTTTTCAAATATGAAAGGAGCTGTACCGCCATGGCTGCATTCTGGTACTGCTTGAACAGAGAGACAGAAGGGAACTGCCCAGATAGGCTATGTCGAGGGTTCTCCTTCTCCTCGCTTTTCCAGTGATCAGCTGGCGGGCTCTCGATCACCGGAGACACTTTCGCTGAGAACCTCCCCGAATCCGGCGGCGTTGAATAAGACAACAAGGACACCGGCGGGGTAAGTGGCGGATGCCTGACGACCAGCACCGATGGTCGTCGATCGTCACGGGATCCGCGAACCTTGCAACCTTCTGCGGGTGGCGGTGAGCCCAGTGGTCCTGCACGACCTCACCGTCAGCCTGAACCCTAATCGCCTCAGCTGGCTTCTGGTGCCTAGGGTTTCTTGAGGGTCTCGGGAGCACGGGGGAGGGGTAAGGGGTGGGGATGGAGCTCGGGGAGTTGGTGTTCTTGATAGCCAGAAGGGGCCTGCGGGATCGGGACGCGGCGGCGGAGTCGATCACGGCCCAGAGCTCGGCGTCGTCCAGATCTCGATCGTCCATGGTGAAGCGGGTGGAGGAGGCTGGCGCTTCGCGAGGAGCGAGATCTTAGGGCTAGGGTTTTGTAGATGATCCTCGTTGATTCTGCTGTCAGCTTCTAGGGTTTCTCTCGGGGAGTGATGGCCATGAGGGCGGAGCCGCGGAGGATCCCGCTTTCGAATTCAAACGTTGCGCCGGAGGTGGGAGGGGGGACCAAAGAAACGATTTATGGAAAATTACGGGGTTCGTGTCTTAAAATTTAAACGCGGACAGTAACCGGTGATCGACGCTGCAGATCTCGCGGTCGGGTGGGGATTTAAGGGGTGCCAGGCTCGAACGGTTTAAATGCCGGTCACTGTTTTAAGATGGAACAGTTGTTATTTCCACCGGACCACCAGCGATCTAACATGGGGTCCCCCATGTCCGTATATTTGAGTGGGGCTATTATTGGCACACCAATATTTGCTCTTCCAAACACCATTTAAAAGTTTTTTTTTATTATAAAATTACCCCTAAGTAGAATGATCAAAACGATAAGTTATTTTTTTTATTATATTCGAGACACGTTCGATCGACCAGGGCCGAACAAAGTACAGTATGTTCGACCGACCAGAGCCGAACGTTGTATTGTACGTTCGGCCGACCACGGGTCCACGGCTGAACATACTGTACCATGTTGGGTGGCCGAACGCACTGTATAATGTTCGGCTCTGGTCGGCCGAACGTACTATATAATGTTCGGTTCTGATCGGCCGAACGTAAAGTTTGGATGCCGGTAGATCAAGACGAAGAAAGGAACTCGTCATTTGGGCGGGGAAGCTCGGGGAGGAAATGAGCTCGGGGAGGGGGTGAGCTCGGGGAGGAGCGGGGAAGCTCGGGTGAGTTCGGGGAGGAGGTGAGCTCAGGGAGGGGCGGGGAAGCTCGGGTGAACTCGGGGAGGGGGTGAGCTCGGGGAGGAGATGAGCTCGGGGAGAGGCGGAGAGCGAAGACGAGCTCGTTGGAGCAGTTGATGGTGGAGATAAGGTGTTAGGGTTTGGGTGTGTGTGTGTGTGTGTGTGTGTGTGTGTGTGTGTGTGTGTGGAGGAATTTGGGGAAGAAGGGTAGTGTAGGATATTTTTAAAATTGGAGGTGTGCAATCAATAAATATATAAAATTTTTAAAACTGGGTGGTGTGTGAAAGTATTTGGTGTGTGAAAAGGAATACTTGGTGTGTCAATAACCCCACTCCGTATATCTGCACCCATGTTATTATTTTACCCTCATTCCCAATCTTCGTTTACCATCGTTCAAAAAAATAATCATTATTTTATTTCCTTTTACCCTTATTCCCAATCTCCAATCACTCGTCGTTGATGCTTCCCCCCATCGCCCATCGCCTCGACCTCCTTCGCCGCCTCATTTTCCAACGATACCCTCTGACGCCATCCTCTTCCTCCCCCTCCTCCCTCCTCCTTCCATCTTTCTTTCTCCTTCCCTTTCTTCTTCCTTGTACTTGAACCCTATCCGTTGACCGATGTCGGTGGCTGCCTGTTGTAACTGTCGCAGTGGGTACGTTTCCGACATCATCATGGGGATATCGATAAATACCACGTCGACATCGTTAATGGGTAGGCACCAACACAGTGTCGGTGGGCTTCCATTAACATCGTCCAGTGGCTTAGAGTTAAGACATGGGGAAGATGGAGGAAAACAGAGGAGGAGGGGGGGAGGAGGGTCAGCGGCTTAGGATTCCGGCACGGGGAAATAGGAGGAGGGAGGATAAGAAAGAAAGGAGAGGATGACTAGCGACTTAGGGTTCTGGCGGGGAAGATGGAGAAGAGGAGAAAGGGGAAGAAGGGCCAGCGACTTAGGATTCCAACACAAGAAAGATGGAGGAATAAGGAGGAGGGAGTAGAAGGAAGGGGGAGGAAGGCTAGCGGCTTAGGGTTCCAACACGGGGAACATGGACAAATAAAAAAGAGGAGGAGGAGGAGGACCGGGTGCTAGGGGAGGAAGAAGAACTAGCGGCTTAGGGTTCCGATGCAGGTACGGCTACAAATGAACCAAAATGTTCGTGAGCGGCTCATAAACAAGCTCGATAAAAAGCTCGTTCAAGTTCATTCGTTTACTAGTCAAGCCAAGCCCAAGCCTAGAGTTTAGGCTCGTTTAATAAACGAGCCAAGCTCAAGCAGACCAAAGCTCGGCTTGGTTGCGCTCACGAACATGCTTGTTTAGGATTTGTGAGCAAACTCGTTAGTATAGGCTTGTGAATAGGCTCATAAATGACTTGAATAGACATTATAGACCTACCATATATAGTACTTGCTTTTAACTGATTTTGGAGTTCGGGAACCAGCTCGATTAAGTTCTATCACTAATTGAGTGAAACCTAGCCTAAATGTTAGGCTTGTTTAATTAACGAACCATGCTCAATCATACCAAAGCTCGGCTCGGCTCGGCTCGATTATTAAACATGCCAAGCCAAGCATGAAGTTTAGGCTTGTTTAATAAATGAAGAAGCTCAAACAGATCAAAGCTCAGTTTGGCTCGTTTACAGCCCTAGACGCAGGGAAGATAGAGGAAGGTGGAGGAGGAGGAGGAGGAGGAGAGGGGAGGGGAGGAGAGGAAGGAGGGCGGCTGGGTGGGTACGGTCGTGGAGGTAGAGGGGTGGGCGATCAGACTTGAACAACAAAACGGCTGGGCCTAGGAGTAGGGGGCATTTTGGGGTTACTACGGGTGCCAAGAATGACATGCCAAAATTGGCAGGAGGCAAGAAGCATTAGGTGCTATCGGTCACTAATTACATGTGGCAAATAGACAAACCCACTACAATGCATGTGGTGAGAGGCATGTGTGGTGAAAAATTAAAGTCATTGTATGGTTTTCCGCCAACATTCGATTGACTTTTGAGTGCGGTGCACTGTAACGTGTTGAGCTGTCACGTAGGTACTGTTGGATATAAAAAGTAGAGTATAGAGAGAGTTGAGACTAGATGTGGTAACGAACTGTAGACACATGAATTTTGTCTAAACCTGGACCCGACATACGTGCGCCAACGCGGATGCAAACCCGACGCGCGCTCCGACTCGGACCCGACTTGCACGCACCAGTGCGGACCCGGACCCGATTTGCCCCCAACAAGGAAGGAGCAAACCCCACACTCAAGGGGGGCCGGCCCCTACTAGGGACCCGAACCCCATGGGGGTGGCCCTTACTAGGACCCGAACCCCATGGGGCCGACCGGCCTTGCAAGGAAAAAGAAAAGAAAGGAAAGAAAAGAAAAAGGAAAGAAAAGAAAAAGGAAATAAAAGAAAGAAAAAGAAAGAACTACCGCCATGCGCGGGGGGAGGTTGCGTATGACGTCTGCTCAAGCGCGGATCTGTGCCGATCCCTCGATCCGACGGACAAGAAGAAGAGCCGGGTCGCCATCGATTTCGTGTGCAAAATCCAGCCATAATTACCCCGCTAGGAAAGGAAAGCAAATAAATGTTATTCCCCTCATCAATGGATGAATAAATCTTGGGTAATTATGAGGGAGATATTAAAGGGATTTAAAATTAAAACTTCTCATATCTCTCCCCCTCCCCTTTTGCCTATAAATAGAGGGTGTGGGGGAAGGCTCGAGGGGTCAAAGATTGAAGACAAAGCGGGGAAGCTCTGCAGAAAAGGAGACGCTTCTTCATCGACCCAAGGCTTCACGAGGCACAGGCAAGCCTGTCCCTCCGGGATCGGCTTAGTCCATTGAAAGCCCTCGTCAACGTGAAGACCCTTGCACAAGAAGATCAAGACTTCGACTCCGTGCACGAAGAAGAAAGCTCAGAGAAGAAGACCCTTCGACTCCGAAGACGCCAGAAGCAAAGGCCGGAGAAGAAGCTCGGAGCGGCACTACCCCGTCGGCTCCAACAAACCCTCAACTCCGATCAAGCTCCAAAGCCCGGAAAAGATGAACGAAGCGTCATCAACCCGTCGCCTTCGACAAACGCCTGCTCCATCCACGAAAAAGAAAGCCTGGAGAAAACTACCTGAAGCGTCGCTACCCCCGCCGTCTTCATCAACAAAAGTCGATGCTACAACCGTCGCACAGAGACCGTCGCTACCCCCGCCGTCTTCATCAACAAAAGCCGACGCTACAATCATCGCACGGAGACCGTCGCTACCCCCACTATCTTCGAAAGCATTCTTCGACTCTGATCACGCCAAAGAAGCCCGGAGAAGAAGAGAAGTCCAACCGATACCCAAACTGTCGAAGTACCAAAGAAGTAGACCACATCGTTCGAGAAGAAGACCGAGTTGACGCTGAAGCCAAAGCCCACGCAAGAAGCCAAAGCAAAAGCCCCGGTAAAGCCCGCGCCAAAGCAACGCAAGTGCCAAAGCCAAGCGACTACGCCGGCCATGAACAAAAGCACCGCACGTTCTAGCCGATACGACGTGAAGTCCGGAAGAACAAAAGCATCGCAAGTCTCTCCCGTCTACGTCCAAACGCAAGTTCCAAAGCAAAGCAAAAGCCAGAGCCACGCCAAAGCCGAAAGCCAAAGCCAAAGCCAATGCCAAAAGCACGATCGACGCCGCGAACCGACGATCAAGGAAGCCGAGGTCAAGCAAGGAGCGAGGAAGACACGAAGACCGAGGAACGAAGCTGAAGACGCCCTAACCGAGGAAGTGCGAAGCATGGAAGGGACTAAAGAAACAGCGGATATTCCTTAGCCTCTCCAAAACCCTCACCTTGTAAAGACCTATGTCCTGGGCAACTCCTTCAGAGCTCTCGCACAAACACCATGTGGAGATACGGATCAAAGGGACCCTCCAGAGGATCTCTCCCATAATCCCCTGATCAACACTCGCCGCAACCCGGACTCGCCACACCCGAGCCACCCGGGTCCCGGCCACTCTTGTAATCTCGTTTTGTGCAATAAAGACGACCCGTATCTTTTTCGCGTATACAGATTTCTGGCACGCCCAGGGGGACATCTTCTCCTTTCATCCGTACGACTGAAGAAGCTGCTTGAAGTTTGCAATGGCCGGGACAAGCAACGATGTGTTTGCTCCAAGCCTTTCACCGATCGTCGAGTCTCCTCTACTCCGACACAGTGATCCAGTAAACCCGGAGGATGATGCTCCCCCAATGGTATGCATCTACACTCGGCGTACTCGAACCCTTGCGGATGTCTTCATGCCGGAAACTACTGCCGAAGATGCTCACCAAAATGCCGACAAGGCCTTGGTGCATGAAGAAACGCGCCTCGATCCTGGAGTCCATGTCCAGAAGTTTGGGGAGGACCAGCCCCAACCCCGAGCCCGTTCGGATTCTCCAGCGGACGTTGCACCTCCTCTGCAGGGGGCAAACACCAGTCATCAACCAGAAGCAAGTCGGCGTAACTACATCTCCGATGACGACGGCGAGGATGCTAGCATGCAACATCGAGACGTCCTCCGTCACCATCCTTCGTCCGCTCTTCAGCTCCAAGTCATACAGATGAACGAGCACATGGTGCAGATTACTCGGCTGATGGAGGAGAAGGATCGTCACATCAATACTCTGCTCCAAAAGCTAAGCGCAAAGGATGTTACAACAGTCGGTCAACCCGTTGCTTCTCCAGTAGTCGCTCCAGATCCGTCTTCAACTCCCGCTCCTGCAGAGGTTGTTCCGACGATTCAAGCAGTTACTCCAATACTCTCCTTGGCTCCCGTCCCAGTGGAAGTCGTTTCCCCAGCACCAGCCTTGGTGGCCACACAACCTCCGGCAACGACAACGATGAATGCTCAGCAAGTCCAAGCGTTGGTAGCCGACATGATGCGCTCCCACGGCAGTGGCCTTCCTCCGATCACGGCAGCATACTCGAAGCCCTACACCACGAGGATCCAGCAGCTACGCTTCCTAGTCGGATTCCAGCCACCAAAGTTCCAGTACTTCGACGGAAAGGGAAATCCAAGACAACACGTGGCTCACTTCATCGAAATTTGCAACAATGCCGGCACATATGGCGACGAGATGGTGAAACAGTTCATTCGCACCCTCAAAGGTAATGCTTTCGACTGGTACGTTGATCTTCCTCCAGGGACCATCGACAGCTAGGATCAGATGGAGAGGGAGTTCCTCAATCGCTTCTATAGCACCAGACGCACCGTCAGCATGACCAAACTCACCGCCGTCAAGCAAAGGAAAGACGAGCCGGTGATCGACTACATCGACAGATGGAGGAACCTCGCATTGAATTCACGCGACCGCTTGTCTGAGGACTCGGCCATCAAGATGTGCACCCAAGGCATGCACTGGGGCCTGCTCTACATCCTCAAAGGTATCAAACCTCGGTCTTTCGAAGAACTCACAACTCGGGCTCACGACATGGAACTCAGCCTAGCAAACCGCGGGGACTCAAAGAACAAGGACTTCTTGAAGGTGGAGAAGAAGGACAAGACGCAAGCACCAAAACCAAAGCAAGTCAATGTTGCAGACGTCACTTCAACCCCCAAGCCGCTCAAGATCGGTGGTAAGCCGGATCAGAAGAAGGGAGTCGCCATACCACCGTCTCTGCCGCCAAGACAAAGGATGAGTCTCAAGGAGCTCGAAGCAAAGGAGTACCCCTTCCCGGACTCGGAAGTCTCCTCCATGTTCGACCAACTACTGCAAGAGAAGATGATAGAGCTCCCTCCTTCGAAGAGGCCCGAGCAGATGCATCGCGTCGACGACCCGCTCTTCTGCAAATACCACCGGGTGGTAAGTCATCCCATCGAAAGATGCTTCGTCTTCAAGGAAAGAATCATGGCACTCGCAAAGCAAGGAAAGATAGAAATCGACTCTGGAGATATCGCCACGGCCAACATGATATCCATCACCTTCGGTTCCTTCTCGCCAGTACTCGTTGCTGCACGACGAAGCACGCCCAAATTGCGCATCAACCGTCAAAGGTCAACCGCTAAGTCAATTTCCTAGCCGAGAGTCTCGAAGCGACGTCAACGTACTCCAGCGCTCACCGAGGAAGAAACGCCACTGCCCTGGGGGCAACCATCGCTCACGTCAGTACCTCTGCCAAGCAATGCTACATCCCAACGAGCGCTCCAAAGGAGATACGAGAGAGGAGACCCAGAAGTGGGCCTGCTGGGCCAGCCTTCGGGGAAGTTTGATTATTACTTCCTTTACTCAAGGCCTCCGTCCGTTTCGATTGAAGAAATCAAGCCCACCGGCTGGGGATCAGAAGATGAGCCAGTGGAGCCTCAGGAAGAGCAAGTCCCTTCCAGTCAAGCTACGTCCCAATGCGCTCTCCGGAAAAGATACGAGCAGGGAGATCCAGAAGTCAGTCTGCTGGGCCAGCCTTCGGGGAAGTTCGACTATTACGTCTTCTACTCACAGCCTCCATCAGTTTCGATCGAAGAAGTCAAGCCCACCGGCTGGGGGTCGGAAGACAAGCCAGTAGAGCCTCCGGAAGAACAAGTGTCTCTAAGGGAACCAGTTACCGCTACCAATCATCATCTTAGCGGGGGAGAATCCACCGACGAAGAGGCATGGGTTATGCTACCCCGGCGACGAAGGCAACGACAAGAAAGACAACAGAAGCAAGACCGTGTGATGAGGAGATTTCCAGAACGCCGGACCTACAAGAAGAAAAGCAAGACTCCAGGAAGGAAAGCATTCAAAGTGCCGCCAGCAAGACGAGACGATCTCCTCCAGCAAAGCCTTCCAGAACCCACAACACTGCAAGAATTCTTTTCGAATCACTTCCTCCCAGTCGATCAGCACATCAGGGTGTCTTGTTGCGTGGTCGAAGTTCATAAGGCATCGGAAGGAAAGGACGAAAGCAAAACTTCTAAAGAAGGCGACTCCACCGACAAGGGAGACGATTTCGACCAAGGAGGCACTGCCTCTCATGACGAGGCAATCCTGCACTTGCCGCTTGTAGAAGCTTTGCATCTCCCGAAGAAGGCTCGCCTGTCAATGGCTGCAGCTTTGGCCGACCTAGACAGCTACAAGAGGAAAAGGAAGGATGACAAGAAGGGCAAAACTGTGGCCTCGTGCGATGCAACGATAACCTTTTCAGACGAGGACTTGCAACTCGGAACACGGTTGCACAACCGGCCTGTTTACGTTTCGGGATACATCAAGGAGAAGCCAGTGAATCGAATCTTGTTGGCCTGTGGCTCCGTCGTCAATATTATACCCATCCAGACATTGCGGCAACTCGGCATCACCAACGACCAGCTCTCGCCCAGCCAATTGGTCATTCAAGGGTTCAACCAGGACGGACAATCCACTATTGGAATCATCCGCCTAAAGCTTTCAATCGGCCCGCTAGATACAACGGTCCTCTTCCACATCATCGATTGCCAGACGTCATATCGCCTCCTGTTAGGAAGGCCATGGCTACATGAGAATGGCGTCGTAGTGTCCACCTGGCACCAGTGCCTCAAGTACTACGAAGAAGGCATGGAGAGGTGCATAGTTGCGGATGACAAGCCTTTCAACGAGGCCGAGGCACATTTGGTCGACGCTAAGTTCTACCAATCAAAGGACCTAGTCGTGGAAGTTCTTCCAGCTAAAGCCCCTCGAGCCCAAAAGATTGAAGAAGTGAAGCAGGATAAGACTCCTCTTCCCACAAATCCAGTGTCACCCTCTGACAAGGCAAGACTCGAGGTCCAAGAAGCACCGAAATCTAGGCAAAAGATGCGCATCAGTTCCGAGTCAAGAACAATGCAACATACCCCGTTGCCCATCCAAACGACGCCAGTCCTACGTCTCGCACCCCAGTGGCTCCGTAAAGCTGAGTGATCGCCTTCTACTCCGGCAAGAAATCTGGCCCCGTCGTTATCGCAGGCCAATGTCGTCACTCTGCAAGAAGTGATATTGCCATTACCTAGCCTGACGCAAGCTCCGAACCCGAGCAGACCCGTCGAATCAGTCGACCCCAATCAGCTTGGGTTCAAGCCGAAAGGAAGTTGGGGGCAAAATGCTGCTAAATTGTTGTTCAAAGTCGGCTACGACAGAGAAAGCGCCATGGGTACACTTCCCCCAGCAGCAACTCCATATGGGATGACGAGAACTCAAGCTCGGCTGTTTCAAAACGGTAAACAAATTCTTCCAAACCGCCGAGGCATCGGCTCCAGTCAAGCTCCGTTGGTCATCAGAACTACAGCAAAGAAGACCTTCACCTCCAACTACATCGGGGTGAAGATGGTAGACGAAGCAGCTGAAGGATCGACAATCTCCGATGCACGCTCTGCCTACGCAAGCTGTCCCGACAGCAAAAGAAAACGGCGACGGGCTCGATGCCAAGCCTCACTCTAGAAGCAAAATAAAAGCAGCATATGCCGGTCGAATCTGAAGCGCACATCCGTGTTCGAAAGGCTCGGGCCAGTCAAGCAATCAAAGAAGAAGTCAGTGTTCGATCGTTTGAGACTGCCCGTTGAGGACCTCATTTCAACTCCCACCCATGGCTGCAGTCAATCATATCTTCATTTCGGACCCCGACAACGGTGATACTTCTCCTTTGGACGACGAGTTGCCAGATGCCTCGCCAGTCCTCGAAGAAGGGGGGCAGTCCATCGTTGATGACTTGAAGGAAATCAACTTGGGCACAGAGACGGAGCCTTGGCCTACATTCGTCAGCACACTCTTGACTCCTAAGGAAAAAGCCACATACATCAAACTGCTTAAAGAATAAAGAGACGTCTTCGCATGGTCCTACAAAGAGATGCCGGGCCTCGATCCCAAAATCGCAGTGCACCAGCTCGGCGTCAAACACGAAGCTAGCGCTATCAAGCAAGGACAAAGACGCTACCGGCCAAAACTGGTACCCCAAATAGAAGGCGAAGTGAACAAACTGATTGAAGCCGGCTTCATCCGAGAGGTCAAATACCAGACATGGATCTCTAGCATTGTCCCAGTCAAAAAGAAGAATGGCCAAATCCGGGTGTGTGAGGACTTCAGAGATTTGAACAACGCATGTCCGAAGGATGACTTCCCCTTGTCAATCACAGAGCTAATGGTGGATGCCACGACAGGCCACGAGGTGCTAACTTTCATGGACGGATCCTCAGGCTACAACCAGATTCGGATGGCACCCAAGGATGAAGAGCTCACAGCATTCCGCACACCGAAAGGAATCTACTGCGACAAAGTAATGCCGTTCGGTTTGAAGAACGCAGGAGCCACCTACCAACGAGCTATGCAGAAGATTTTCGACGACATTCTTCATCAAAACGTGAAGTGCTATGTCGACGACCTTGTCGTGAAATCTAAGAAGAAGTCGGCGCATCTGCAAGATCTCGAGCTAATCTTCAAACGGCTTCGAAGGTACCAACTCCGTATGAATCCACTCAAGTGTGCGTTCGGAGTCTCCTCAGGCAAGTTCCTCGGCTTCATCGTCCGACTTTGAGGCATTGAGATAGATCAATCCAAAATTGATGCTATCGTCAATATGCCCGCACCAAAGACAGTGTGAGACCTCAGAGGCCTCCAAGGGCACTTGGCGTATATCCGAAGATTCATCGCCAACCTGGCCGGAAAGTGCCACCCGTTTAGTCGCCTCATGAAGAAAGGAGCGTCATTCAAATAGGATGAAGCTTGCCAAGAAGCACTCCAAAACATCAAAGCCTATCTACTGAAGCCACCAGTTCTATCAGCACCAGTTCAAGGAAGGCCGCTAATCCTCTACATTAGTGCCCAGGAGCAATCCTTGGGGGCACTCCTGGCTCAGAACAATGAACTTGGCAAGGAGACGGCTTGCTACTACTTGAGTCGCACTCTCGTCGGTGCAGAGCTAAATTACTCCCAAATCGAGAAGGTCTGCTTAGCACTCATCTTCGCTACGAAAAAGCTGCGACACTATATGCTGGCTCACACCATCAGACTCGTCTCGAAGGCTGACCCCCTCAAGTACATCATGTCAAGACCAGTGCTCTCCGAACGTCTGGCCAAGTGGGCGTTGTTTCTACTTGAATTTGATATCACATTCGTACCACAGAAAGCGGTTAAAGGGCAAGCCCTCGCGAACTTCCTCGCAGAATATCCTCTCCCGGCAGAATGGGAGTTATCAGAAGATCTTCCAGACGAAGAAGTGTTCTCCATCGAAATCGCCCCATCCTGGAAAATATTCTTTGACGGCGTGGCAAGGCAGGACGTAGCAGGAGCCGAAGTCATCTTCGTCACCCCAGACAACGAAATACTCCCCTTCTCATTCCTGCTGACGGAATCATGTTTCAATAATGTGGCAGAGTATCAAGCTTGGCTCATCAGTCTCGAGCTGGCCAATGATATGAAGCTTCAGGGACTTGAGATCTTCGGCGACTCTCAACTCGTCATCCAGCAAGTCATGGAGGCATACGAAGTCAACAAAGGAGACCTAGTGCCATTACATGCACGGGCTTTGGAACTACTTGGCAAGCTAGAAACCTCTTCCATTCAGCACGTCCCCAGGAACCTCAACCAGCAAGCTGACACACTCGCAAACCTGTCAGCTACACTCTCTTTCCCAGAAGAAGGTCAGCTCGTCGTTCCCGTCTGCAGAAGAATCGTGATCACTAGAGAAGAAGGTCCGATCGAGATCCCAGTTCAAACCAACGCGGTGCACGTCCTCGAAATTGAAGAGCAAGATTGGAGGCAACCATTGGTGGATTACCTCGTCCATGATAAACTCCCCGAAGATCCGAAGCGTAGAGTCAACATCCGGCGACGATCTCTGAAGTTCTACCACTTCAACAACGAGTTGTACCGCCGAAGCTACGATGGCACGCTCCTGAGATGCCTCACAAAGGAAGAGGCAGAAGCAGCACTGGAAGAAGTACACGCTGGAATCTGCGGCTCACACCAGTCTGGCCCAAAGCTCCACTTTCGAGTCAGGAGAATGGGATATTACTGGCCCACCATGATCAAGGACAGCTTGGAGTACGCAAAAAGATGTCACGTTTGCCAGCTGCACGGGGACTATATTCGTCAACCTCCGGAACCTCTGCACCCGACAATCGCATCATGGCCCTTCGACGGATGGGGACTTGATATTGTCGGCCCCCTGCCCAAGTCATCCAAGCAACATCTTTACATTCTGGCAGCAACAGACTACTTCTCCAAGTGGGCTGAAGCAACACCTCTGCAGAAAGTCACAAAGCACTCCGTCATCAGCTTTATCCAGAATGACATCATCTTCCGCTATGGAGTCCCCCGCTACATCGTAACAGACAACGAAAAGCAGTTCAAGAATGCGGCTGTCAGCCAGTTCTGCGCATTGTACAACATTAAGCAGAATTGTTCGACGATGTATAACGCTCCGGCCAACGGTCTGGCAGAAGCCTTCAACAAGACTCTTTGCAAGCTGCTGGAGAAAACTGTCTCGAAGACAAAGAAAGATTGGCACGAACGCATGGGCGAAGCGCTATGGGCTTACCGGACGTCCTTCCGCACGCCGACGCAAGCAACACCGTACTCCCTCATCTATGGTGTAGAAGTCATTCTTTCGCTCGGGCTCCAGATCCCGTCGCTTAGGATAGCGATCCAGGAAGGCCTCACCAGCGACGACAATGCCCAGCTCCGCCTAGCAGAATTGGAAGCATTGGACGAAAGACACCTCGAAGCTCAACAACGTCTAGAGTGTTATCAGGCCAGGCTGTCTCGCGCCTTCAACAAGAAGATCCGTCCTCGATCATTCCAGATAGGGGAACCGGTGCTGGCAGTCAAACGCCCCATCATCCTCTCGCATCGAGGAGGGAAGAAATTTGATGCCAAATGGGATGGCCCGCACTCCGTCAAGGAAGTCTACTCCAACGGCGTCTATCTCCTCACCACGCCAGAAGGGCTGACACTCGGCCCTATCAACGGCAAGTACCTTAAAAGGTACTATGCCTAAAGCAAGGCCACACCCCTTGCGTAAAAAAAAAAAAAAAGAACTACGTGCGACTTGATCCTCCTTAGGGGGGTACGTAGGCAGCCTGAGAAGTTACTTCAGGTTCAGTCCGACCAAAAGAAAAAGTCAACAATGGTCCATGCAAAAGATATGGCAAAACGAGGTAATATTATTAGATAATGAAGAAAAGGTGATACATGGCATATGTTCCAAAAAGAAAGTTACAATGCAAAACAACCATACAAGGAGCAACTAAAAGAAGGTGTCCAGAGCTCGAAGACGGCGCAGTAACTCCTCTCTAGTCGCCTCCACTCGCTGAAGTTCCACGGGACGAGTGGCCAGAAGCTTACGACGGGTCGCCAAGTCTGACTGCTGCTTCAGGTAACTTGCCTTCAAAGCGCCCTCCACAGCCTCAGCTCGCTCTAGACGAGACTCTGCCTTCCGAAGCGAGGCGCGCACCAATTCTATCTTCCTTTGAGCCTTCGACAGGCTAGAAGCGGCCTCCGCAAGTTGGTGCTCTGACTGACACAAACTCGCCTCAGCGGCCTCCAACTCAAAAGGGGAGCTCCCCTCTAGTAAAGCTCGCCGAGAGCGATAAGCCTCGCTATCGGTCACAAGCAGGTGGTTCATCTGAGCGACGAAAGAAGTACTATCGACTTTAAACTCCTCCAGGCTCACGCAAAACTCCGCACCATCCGTCGACCACCAGTCCTGGAGGGCGCCAAAGCCAGCACCTTGGAAAGGCTCCAACGTTGACTTGATATACTGCCGGCAGCTCGCAAGAAGGAACTCTGAAACTCTGCTCCTCGGCCTTAAGCTCAGTCGATGTGCCTCGGAGTAGGTGGGCAAGACCTTCCCTCCCGCTGCAGTTGCGACAGGAACCGCCTACGCCAACGAGGGCGGCAGAACTAGAGAAACCGCCGCTACAGCTGCAACAACCGTCTCCTCCAACAGGCACGAGGGTACAATAACCGGGGAATGCCGCTTGTCGATGCTCGAAACTTCAGCCTCCTCATGGAAAGACAAAGCGTCAACATCGATATCGTCCAGATCAATATCGCCACTAGGGAAGTTCTCCCCGCAAAGCCCGAGAAGATCCAGATCATCCGGAGGGATATCTAGCCCACATGCCCCAGGCACTTCCTGTGCGGCCCCAGTAGACGAGTGCCCAAGAGATACCTTCAGAGAGTTCGCCCCGTGCTCTAGCACTATAACGGAATCTATCCAAAAGAAAATACATTGCTCAGTATGATGGAACTTCCCGGGCATAGAAAGAAAATGAAATAAAGAGAACTCCATACCTACGAAGTCGGACGAAGCAATCCTAGACGGAGGGATCACCTCATCTTTTAGAAGTCCGGGTTCCTCGATATCCTCCACCGGGCAAGGGACCCTCGAAGTCATCCCGCACGGAATGCACACTTTTCGTCTTTTGGGCGGGCCACCCTCAACAGCAGCCTTTGAAGGAAAAGATAACCCGGGGGCACTAGCAAGGCCGGCTTCTAACACGGGAACCGAAGTGGGAACACGGCGAGCACTGGAAAGATGACTGCAACTCTTCTGAGCCCTCTGAAGCCCCAATCGAAGGCGACGATCCTCCATTCCTGCAGCGGGATCAAAACAAAAGTTTTTGAACTCACTGCTCGCCAGGACGTCAACCGGGAGACTCGCAAGCAAGGGGAAAACTCGCCCTTCAATCCACTTGCAGTACTCCGGGTGGCGGCGTCCCGAGACCTGGACTTGGTCCCAGGGAAGAAGCTGCCGCCAGTCAATCGAGCATAGAGAGAAGCCCAGAGACGGTAACCTTCCAGCGGACTGATGCGCCCCTGCAACTGCTGAGGCATACCGGGAACTTCCTGTCAGAATCCTTGCTGGCGAGCAAAGCGATGAGGGGAGTACTGCTCCACCTCCACCACATCCCCCTTGCGCCAGACCAAGTAGCCAGGGCGGCAATTGACCATGTTCCAATATAAGCTGTCCGAGAGCTCCTCGTTGTCATAGACAGTGGACCTCTCTAAAGGAAGCACCGAATGCTCTGACAGAAACTCGAAGTCGACACTTTCCATCCTCCACAAAAGAGTGCGAGCACACTCCCTCGGGCGCTCCCAACTAATAAAAGCATTTAGGATCCCACCTATCCCGGGCAGGAACGACAGATCGGCTGGATGTCCGCGCCTGGCAAAGATCCCCTTCGGGAAGTGAAGAGCTATCCAGCCGTACAGGTAGTGCAGAGGCCCGAACGCAGTAGATCGGCCAAGCTCCTCCTTGGCGTTATCCGAGCTGGACAAGTCCCAGTAAGTCCCGCTGAGACCCCGGTACAAGGCGCATAAGATGGCCGGGGCTAGATTGAAAAGCTCCCCCCTCGCCATCCTGGAAGCTGCAAGAAAGGTCCCCGGACGGATGACCTCGCCAGGGCAAGAGAGCACGAACCGGCAAAGAAAGATGACCAGCCCGACGGCTCGATAAACCGCCCGCCACTCCTCGCTATCACGCCTCAGACCGAGGATCTCCCAGGAACACTGTTTTCCCTCCATTGAGTGCCTCTCTCGAGCCAAGGACTCAATGGGTCTCACAAAAGAACAAAGCGGAGGCCTTTTCATTTGAGCAACCTTCCACATCGGGTGAGCCGAAGGTGCTGGGGACCTATACTCGCCTCTGAACCAAAAGTCAACCCAAGAAGAAGGACGCACTCGATCTGACTGATCTCGCGCCGCGATAATGGCATATGCCTTGAACAGAAGAAAACATAAACTCGGAGCGAAGCTGCTGTCCGACAGATCTTTCAAAGCTGGCACCTCCTCCTGGTAGTAGTTCCGTACTTCAGGGCATCCGAAAACGATGTGGACGTCACAAAGTGAGATCCCTATCTCTCCCGCTCCAGTAAGGAAAGTGTTGGTGGCCGGGCACCAGAGTTCACAAAGTGCACGATACGTCCCCTCAGGACGGCTGTATTCTCGACGAGCCGGTGCCAGAAACTTGGCCAACGAATTCATCTCGGGTTTCGCGCCAAAGACCTCGTAGAGCTCGCCCATCCACTCACGAAAACCGTAAAGATATTGGACGTCTCCCCGAGGCCAAGAGTCGGTACCCCATCGGGTCAATCGGAAGCAGATCTTCGAGGCGACTACCGGAGTGGGCACGAAATCTTCATCACAATGGTGGAAAGGAGTGCTCAAACTTGGGCGGAGAAGCTTCGTGGAGATTCCTTCGTCGGTGTAGATTTTCTCGCTCAACTTCATCATCCCATAAGTCGCATCCGCAACTCCATCTTCTGTGATGCGCTCGTGGATAAAAACACAGAGCAACGACAGAAGGTCTTCCCGCCTCGAGTTGCGGTAATGGTGCACCCGAGTAAGGGGGAAGCGAAGGCACCTCCGCCCATCAGAGAGGTCCTTAGCTATCCACCCCGGCAAAGTCAAGCTCTCGAAGACTCGAATCCTGGAGAACCATGAAAGGAAGCAAGTCAAGACAAGTGCGCGAGCAAAAAAAAAATCGAGGGGCCCACAGCCCCCCTGTCAGGAGGATCGCCCGACTCAAGGTCACGTCACCGCTGCGCCTGGACCTTCGCACCACACTCCCGGGGTCCGTGCACCACCCGTACCGACCAACTACTCCAGCCTCGTGCCCACTGCTCCGCCCGTGTTGGAACTTGCGTTGCCTGGGCTATGCAGCCAGCCACCGTTCGAGGCTTCCACTTGCCACCAAGCCAGAGCTGTAGCCGCCTGCCAGCCCGACCTTCGCCAACCTGCTCGAGACACTCCTATGCCGCACGGTGTCTGCACACCACTCGCGCCGCTTGAAGCCTCGCCGCACACCGCCGCGGCCCGTGACAGTCACCCGCGTGCGCCCCATGCCGCGCACGCCAAAACCAGCATCCGCAGCCTCTGTGCCACCGCTGCTACTGCCTTCGCAAAAAAAAAAAAGGGGAAGAAGCCCGCAGATTTCCCGCTAAAACCCGGACAGGGGGGGGGCCTACGTCCCTCTCTCCCAATTGAAAAAAAAAAAAAAAACCACGTGGGGTGGGGGGGGGGCCCACAGCCCCTCTTCTTCTTCTCCTCCTTCGTCGCTCAACTCGGGGACGCCGACCGCGACCCTGACCCGTTCGGGTCCCCCAGCCGCCGGCCCCGACTTTCGCGCGCCGTGCGCCGCCCCGCGCCCCGCTCCGATCCGGTCACGGCCGAGCCCGACCCGGCCGCCGCGACCCCCGCACCCGGCACCCGCAGCCCCGGCCCTGCGCGCCGCTGCCCTGCGCCGTCGCCGCCGCCCGCGCGCCACCGTGCCGCAGCCCCGCCGCCGCCCGTGCGCCGGCCCTCGCTGCTGCCGCTGCTGCTCCCACGACCCGGAGTCGAAGCAGAGAAAGAAAAAAAGAAAGAGAAAAAGAAAAAGAAAAAGAAAAGGAAAAAGAAAAAGAAAAGGAAAAAGAAAAGGAAAGAAGAAGAAGAAGAAGAAGAAGAAAAAGAAGAAGAAAGAGGAAGAGAGAGGCGGCGAAGGCGACCCGCACCTCAGCCGCGCTCCTCCATCCTCCTCGCCTCGGTCCTCGCAGCATCGTCGCTTCGAGCCCGTCTTTGCAACGACCTCCAAATCGCGCACCATCGCCGCCGATGAAAGAGGCGACACCGGGAAGACGGAGCAAGTCACGTGTAACCCCAGGCAGCTCTCTTCCGACGGCGGTCTCCAGAAGCCGACGGAACCTTCGCAAAGAGGCAGAATGGCGGATGAAAGGGGTAGGGGTCCTTAAATAGACCCCCGACCCCGCCCACAAAAGGAATCAAGGACAAGTGCTCTACGATTCTTACGTGTCCAAACCCTACACGTTCTCATCGACACACTCGTCCTTGAGGAGGCATTTCTAGACACATGAATTTTGTCTAAACCCGGACCTGACATACGTGCGCCAACGCGGATGCAAACCCGACGCGCGCTCCGACTCGGACCCGACTTGCACGCACCAGTGCGGACCCGGACCCGATTTGCGCCCAACAAGGAAGGAGCGAACCCCACACTCAAGGGGGGCCGGCCCCTACTAGGGACCCAAACCCCATGGGGGCGGCCCTTACTAGGACCTGAACCCCATGGGGCCGGCCGGCCTTGCAAGGAAAAAGAAAAGAAAGGAAAGAAAAGAAAGGAAAGAAAAGAAAAAGGAAAGAAAAGAAAAAGGAAAGAAAAGAAAGAAAAGGAAAGAACTACCGCCATGCGCGGGGGGAGGTTGCGTATGACGTCTGCTCACACGCGGATCTGCGCCGATCCCTCGATCCGACGGACAAGAAGAAGAGCCGGGTCGCCATCGATTTTGTGTGCAAAATCCAGCCATAATTACTCCGCCAGGAAAGGAAAGCAAATAAATGTTATTCCCCTCATCAATGGATGAATAAATCCCGGGTAATTATGAGGGAGATATTAAAGGGATTTAAAATTAAAACTTCCCATATCTCTCCCCCCTCCCTTTTTGCCTATAAATAGAGGGGGTGGGGGAAGGCTCAAGGGGTCGAAGATTGAAGACAAAGCGGGGAAGCTCTGCAGAAAAGGAGACGCTTCTTCATCGACCCAAGGCTTTACGAGGCACGGGCAAGCCTGTCCCTCCGGGATCGGCTTAGTCCATTGAAAGCCCTCATCAACGTGAAGACCCTTGCACAAGAAGATCAAGACTTCGACTCCGTGCACGAAGAAGAAAGCTCGGAGAAGAAGACCCTTCGACTCCGAAGACGCCAGAAGCAAAGGCCGGAGAAGAAGCTCGGAGCTGCATTACCCCGTCGGCTCCAACAAACCCTCAACTCCGATCAAGCTCCAAAGCCCGGAAAAGAGGAACGAAGCGTCATCAACCCGTCGCCTTCGATAAACTTCTGCTCCATCCATGAAGAAAAAAAGCCTGGAGAAGACTACCTGAAGCGTCGCTACCCCTGCCGTCTTCATCAACAAAAGCTGACGCTACAACCGTCGCACGGAGACCGTCGCTACCCTCGCCGTCTTCATCGACAAAAGCCGATGCTACAATCGTCGCACGGAGACCGTCGCTACCCCCACTATCTTCGAAAGCATTCTTCGACTCTGATCACGCCAAAGAAGCCCGGAGAAGAAGAGAAGTCCAACCGACACCGAAACTGTCGAAGTACCGAAGAAGTAGACCATGTCGTTCGAGAAGAAGACCGAGTTGACGCTGAAGCCAAAGCCCACGCAAGAAGCCAAAGCAAAAGCTCCGGTAAAGCCCGCGCCAAAGCAACGCAAGTGCCAAAGCCAAGCGACTACGCCGGCCACGAGCAAAAGCACCGCACGTTCTAGCCGATACGACACGAAGTCCGGAAGAACGAAAGCATCGCAAGTCTCTCCCGTCTACATCCAAGCGCAAGTGCCAAAGCAAAGCAAAAGCCAGTGCCACGCTAAAGCCGAAAGCCAAAGCCAAAGCCGACGCCAAAAGCACGATCGACGCCGCGAACCGACGATCAAGGACACCGAGGTCAAGCAAGGAGCGAGGAAGACACGAAGACCGAGGAACGAAGCTGAAGACCCCCTAGCCGAGGAAGCGCGAAGCACGGAAGGGACCAAAGAAACAGCGGATATTCCTTAGCCTCTCCAAAACCCTCACCTTGTAAAGACCTCTGTCTTGGGCAACTCCTTCAGAGCTCTCGCACGAACACCACGTGGAGACGCGGATCAAAGGGCCCCTCCAGAGGATCTCTCCCACAATCCCCTGATCAACACTCGCCGCAACCCGGACTCGCCACACCCGAGCCACCCGGGTCCCGGCCACTCTTGTAATATCGTTTTGTGCAATAAAGACGACCCATATCTTTTTCGCGCATACACAAACTTCGACGGAAGCCTATGACGTCTCCATGCAGTAAGACGCAACCTTAAATCCATTATATCCGAAATGTAGAGTGATCTCAACATACAGGTCGAGCGTCACTTGTACAAGTAATCAAAGAAAAACGAAAAGGTGATAGAAAATGGGATTAATATATCCTCGGCTAGAGCTCTGCAACTCTTAAAAACTAACGTCCATATTAGAGAAATATTCTGAAAATATTTCACTAATATGGATGTTAGTTAACTAAAGGGGTATATCTGAACAACTTAAGATGTTTACAGGGGTCGATATACAAATAGTCTAATTTAAGGGGTTTATACATAATGAGCCCTAATTTAAGGGGTTTATTTGCAAAAGATCCTTTTTTCATTCATGAGTTTGCGAGTTGAATTTAAAAACTGTCCCCAAAAATACTAAAATGCTCCTAATATTTGTTGTATAATATTATTTTAAACTCAATATAAAATAGCTATGTGTATTGTTTGGTTTGTGTTACAATGCCCAATTCTTTATATATACAGGCTAATTTGAGGGGTTTATACATAATGAGTCCTAATTTAAGGGGTTTATTTGCAAAAGATCCTTTTTTCATTCATGATTTTGCGAGTTGAATTTAAAAATAGCCCCCAAAAATACTGAAAAGCTCCTAATATTTATTTGTATAATATTATTTTAAACTCAAGATAAAATAGCAATGTGTATTGTTTGGTTTGTGTTACAATGCCCAATTCTTTATATATAATATTAGATGTAGTGTGTTAGTATTCTATTAGTCCCACCTCGGTTGTGGTAACATAATGGTGTGCGTACTCTCTCTATATAAAGAGAGGTAGTCTTATGTAATGCAGTTGTGATTAATGAGATAATACAAGGAGATTTTCTCCCCAATCCTATTCTCTCTCCTCCTCTCTTCGTAACATGGTATCAGAGCCAACCCTCTTGGCCTAGGGTTCGACGCTCTCCTCTCCGGCCTCGGCCTCCTCGGTCGTCGTCGACGACATCGAGGAGGCCGGGAACAGTAAAAAATTTATTTATTTTTTCCTTCTTTTCCTCCGCTGTGATCCCGCGCGCTGCTGAGCCGTGATTGCGCCGTCGGATCAAGCCATCGTCGGTCTGCGTCATCAGATCCAGCCGTCGCCTGCGCAGAATATCCAGCCGCATGTGCTCCGTCCTCTATCACGGTCGGCTCTCGTGTACCTCCTCCCTCACGGCCCGCTGCCCATAGCCTCCGGCGTCGCCCCTATCTGATCGATGTAGTCGATCTGGTACGATCGTCGCTCCACCCGCTGCTCGCCGTTCAGCCTGATCACCGGCGACTTGCCGTCGCCGCCGCCTGAGACCTGTGCCCGCGCCTGTCTCCGGTCCAGCCCCGTTCTCGGCCCCGGCCTTGCACCCGGTGCTCCGGCTACAGTTGCAGAATTGGCAGCTGACAGCGGCCCGTCCGATTAGAGGTGGTGATCTCCGAGAGTCTCACAGCGGCGACGGCCTGCATGTGTGAGCCGCAGCAGCCCGCGCGCGTCGCATGGCTCCGGATGTGGTTTGGGCACCTCAAAGGCGTCGTCCAGCGGTGACGCGTGCGAACGGTGGCGGGGGCAGGCTGCGCACCTGAGAGGCAATGGCTCAGGCGGCTTGTGCTCGAGGGGATCGCCGTCTGCGGCTGGCGAGATCGCCGGAGCCCAGCAGGGGACCGCTGGCCCGCCCGTGCCCTGCTTCCTGGCCGCCCGGATTTGCCTCTACCCGCCCGGATCTGCCTCACCGTCTCCGCCTCGAGCTTCAGCCAGCCGCATACCGCCCGGATCCCTCTCCCGTCTCCGACTCTCTCTCGCTCTCTCCCGGATTTCTCTCCGTTCTCACCCTCCATTCTCTATCTCTTTCCTTCTCTGCTCTCTCTCTCTCTCTCTCTCTTTCATCCGATAATCTCTCTTATCCGATCCCCTTTGAAACCGAGTCATCCGATCCCCTTTGAAACCGAATCACAGCCGTCCAAGCCGGTGTGTCCCCTTTGAGCCGGTGTGTCCCCTGCATCAATGGTGTGTGTTTCTTTTATTTCCTTTTTTCTCTATAACTGATCACAACCATCCGATTTGCATCGGATGGCAATGCTTTACGCTTTGCTGCCCCTGTGCTGTACATCCAACCCAGCACGACCCTTGTACATCCGACCCAGTGGTCCCTCTGAGCCGGTGACTGCGCCGTGCGGTCGTGTTCTCTCTCTATATAAATGATCATAGCCATCCATCCTGTATCGGACGACTTGCTGCATCCGACCCGACATGGCCCTCTGCACCCGATCCAACCCTCTTTCACCTGGCCCTTTGCTGCATCCGACCCGACTCGGCCCTCTGCATCCGATCCGACCCTCTTTCACCTGGCCCTTTGCACCGCCCGGATCCTGTGCTCATAGCATCTCACCACCTGATCCGGCCCTTCCGTATCTAGCCGGCTCTTCGCATTTTCGCCTTGCGCTCTGATCTGCTGCATTCTGTCAGTCAGCCCGCTGCGCCTTGCGCTTTGTCAGCCTGCCTTGCACCCTATGCCCTTGCGCTTTGCCGATTCGGCTACCCCATTGCCCTGCTCTGTGCCCTTGCGCCTTGGTATTTTTGCACTCTGCGCCCTACCGATCCGCCTTGCACCTTTTAGATCCTCTCTAGTTCCGGTCACACTTGTTTTGTGCCGACTTTTGGATTCTTTCTCGTTCCGGTCACACTTGTCTTGTGCCGGCTTTTAGATCCTCTCTAGTTCCGGTCACACTTGTTTTGTGCCGGCTTTTGGATCATTTCTCGTTCTGGTCACACTTGTCTTGTGCCGGCTTTTAGATCCCCTCTAGTTCCGATCACACTTGTTTTGTGCCGGCTTTTGGATCTTTTCTCGTTCCGGTCACACTTGTCTTGTGCCGGCTTTTAGATCCTTTCTAGTTCTGGTCACACTTATTTTGTGCCGGCTTTTGGATCCATTCTCGTTCTGGTCATTCTTGCGCCGGCTTTCGAATCATCTTCCTTTCCTTGGTCTTGTGACCCTATCAGAGCTACGACTCTTCATCTTCTCCTTCTTCTTTGTCTGTGATGATTGAGATCTTCTAAGATGTGTCAAGTACTTGCTTCGACCGGGTGCTTGCCTCTTATGAGGTCTCACGCATTCATATTTTTTCTTAGTCGTTCTCTCTCTCCTTTCGGCCTCCGTTATTGTCGGCTTCCATCACCGTCGGCTTCCTTCGCTCCGATCCTTAGTGATCATTGCCAATTTCCCCGGTTGACCTGCTTACAGGTTGGTCGGGTTCCCCCGGTTGTCCTGCTTGCAGGTCAATCGGGTTTCCAGGACGACTTGCTTGCAGGTCACCCTGGCACTATCTTTCCTTTACAACATTTAAAAAAAAAGGAGTTATTTGATGTAATTTTTTTCTTTCTTTCTCCTTCCTTTTATTAAGCAAACTGATGTAGGTTTATACCTTACATCAGTTTGACGGGGGGTATTAGATGTAGTGTGTTAGTATTATATTAGTCCCACATCGGTTGTGGTAACATAATGGTGTGCGTACTCTCTCTATATAAAGAGAGGTAGTCTTATGTAATGCAGTTGTGATCAATGAGATAATACAAGGAGATTTTCTCCCCAATCCTATTCTCTCTCCTCCTCTCTTCGTAACATATAATAAAAAAAAAATTCATATTTTTCTCTTATTTATTTTGTAATACCTATCTATTGTGTGGCTCTATCACCTTAACAACTCAGACTTGATGTAATTCACTAGGTAGAACAATGATTATTTATCAAGCTATGCTGGCTTAATAGTAAAATCGTGGAATTGTATTTGTATATTTTAAAACCACAATAGCTATAAATAAGGAAAATTGTTGGCGCAACGCATTCAGCTGAATGAATTGCACAATTAAAAAAAATTATACAGAAAAAATTAGTTTTATATTTTTATTTTACACAATGGTAGGCATCATTACGATAATCATCAATCCATGTCCCATCTACCGACGCCTTGTATTATCTTTTATCGATTTAAGATTCATTTCATAGTTTGAGTTAGTTTTTTACGATGGGCTTTCAGCCTAACATCAACCATCAATTATTCTCATCCGAGCTTAGGACCGATAATGGCGGCTCTATGGGTTTACTTGGATGATAAAGAACCCCAATCCAAGATTGCTATTGATTTCCCCCCGGCAAAGATATGTGTACATCTGATTTGATGTGTGTGAGAGAGAGAAGAGGTACCAAAGAAAGACTCGCCAAGTTTCTTAAAACTATTAATATTACTTGCTTGTGTTCTTTTAGATAGAAATGGCAGTGGAAATGAATCCATGCACCTAGGGATGTCAACGGGTCGGGTTGGGACGGGTTCGTGCCGTATCTAGTTTCAGGTCCTGTCCAAAACCCCTAGATCCGGACCCGACCTGTTTAACTAATCGTGTCTAGATCCTAAACCTGTACCCGGCCCATTTATAAACGGGTAGACCCGATAAGATCCGTTAGACCCGTTTACTACACGGGTCTATTCAGTTGACCCGATCCGACCCAATCCGACTTGACCCGATAGACCCCCTGGTACTATATAATACAGTATCGGATTGCGGGTAGACCCAACGTGATCCGTTGAATTTTAAACGGGTCTTACCGGATCTACAGTGTCCAGACCCTAAACCTGGACCCGACCCGTTTATTAAACGGGTCTATCATGTTGACCCGTTTACGACCCGAACCCGTTTAACCCTGACCCAGACCCGCTAACTTTCTGTCGGGTCGTGTAGGGCCTGCTGTGCCGGGTCCAAAATTGCCAGCCCTACGTGCACCTGCTGAAAGGAGTTAATTTCGTTGTTCTTAACGTCTGAAGGGGGGTGAAAACAAAGACATGTGCATAAATCAAATCATTTTCAAAGGTGGATACATAATTTCTTCACAAAATAGAATGGAAAACAATTTCCACTCCATCAAAGTAAACAGATCGGTGATTTCTTTTTTCAGCGCTTGGATTGTATCTTGGAGAGATAAACTAGGGACGGAGGCTATCAGTTTTTGTAACAATCTACTGTCTTAGTTTTTAATGTTTTCTGGTTGGGGTCCGCCAAACCCTCCCTCCTTTAGGAGGGGTTCTCAAAAA
This sequence comes from Chamaelirium japonicum, assembly GCA_947650365.1. Lineage (NCBI taxonomy): Eukaryota > Viridiplantae > Streptophyta > Magnoliopsida > Liliales > Melanthiaceae > Chamaelirium > Chamaelirium japonicum. Next base: position 50,209,820 of record OX393552.1, on the reverse strand, counting down.
AAAAAAAAAAATAAACAGATCGGACGTTCCAGGACCGATCGAATGAAACTTCTTTATTTATTTTCCTTCGTCCAAAAGATCACATTAATTATGAGTGGAAATGAAAATCAATGGCCTAACCTTGGTGTGTCTTCTCAACTTGTCAAGCCTGGTTCGTGGCCCCAATATTATGTGTACAAGATGAGTATTATAGTCTCTTTTACCCCCTAAAAAAAAAAGATAAGTATTATATTTTTTTTTCCTCTGTGTGGTAATCTGTAGTTGTTTTTATAAAAATTTATACCATGTTTTCTTGTACTCTTTCTTTTAATAAAGTGATTGGGATCATTGCCTAATCGTTCTCCACCCAGGCCTGGCCCAATAGTGAGGAAGCTTAGGCAGCTCTCTAAGACCCCACTTGTGAAGAAGGCCCCCATTATCTAGCCCTTCAATTTTGGTTTAGACCCAAAACAGCACCACAACAAGAAGTTCGCATGGCCCCACGTACGAAAAAAAACCGCATGTTACACTTCCCAAAATTTCCTTGTGATTCTGAAATGTCAGCTGTTATCCTTAAAATCTGTTACCATAAATAAAAAAATCTTTACCTTCTCTCTCTCTCTCTCTCTCTCTCTCTCTCTCTCTCTCTCTCTCTCTCACTTTCCTTTCTCCATTTTGACACGGCAACACCGTAGCGACCAAGGGCGGATCTAAGAGAGGGCTCGGCAAGGCTATAGCCAGGCCGAGATTTGAGAACCTGCCCATAATATCCAATTCAACCCAATAGGCCACAGGTTTCAGCCTAGCTGCTTAGCCCGTCCTGCCTAGCCCGTGCTCAGCTGATGTCATAATAAGAGAGTGGCCCCCCTCTTTTTGATGTACATCATGGTCGCCTGATACCCACGTGGCACTCATTGGATGCTGGAATTGCCAAGCCCCGTATATAGGGACCCAAAAAACTCACCCATATTCACTGGAATAATGCTATATAATATAGCCAACTCGTTTGCCAACTTTTGTTGCCAACTCCATGTGAGGTGGAGTACTGGCGAGTCCTCATTGCTTGGAATATTTTTGTGGGGGCCATGGGATGAGCCCTAGGCAAATGTCACGTGAAGTTGGCAACCCAAAAGTTGGCAAAATAGTTGGCTATCTAACATTTTTCTATTCACTGATACCATCACATGCATGCAGCCTTGCAGGGTGGCTGTACTATTTGAGCTAGGGATATATATGGTAGGTTGGGTATACCAAACTAGGGGAATTGGTCAATCATGGATTCCAATCGATTTGTACCTCTTGATCTTGATCCAACCGCAAGACCCCACCCCACACCCCCGCAGCTAGTGCCTAGCCAAACCTTGCGACTTCTACACGCAATCGATTGCGATTTCTCCAGTCCAGCTGCCCCTGTTTCTTGGCAAATTTGTCGATCGGTTGAGATTTTTCCGACAAAGAGCTACCCCCTTTCTCGATAAATTTCTCTATCGGCTGTGATTTCCCACGAAGAGCTGCCCCCTTTATCGGCAAATTTGGCGATCGATAATCGATGAATTCTACTCTCTGAAGCATCACAGGGCACAACTTTAGTAATGTAGTATTATATTTGTATTAAATGTTTATTTCTTACGTTATCTTTTTTTAATTTATACATATGCTTTATGTATCTTTTTTATATTGATAAAATTTTATTGTATCATCGATGTTCACTTAAAAAATTTTGCTTAGTATTTTTTTTACAGTTAAAAGTAAAAGTTTCACTGTAAAAAAAAATAGTTTAGCTTCAGCCCAACCTAAAATAAATTCCTGACTACGCCCCTGGTAGCAACCATTGACCATTGACCCAGTTTGTGCCCGCACTAACCGGGCCACTAGCGACCGGTCGACGAATGCTCAAGGTCGGAAGCCTCTCTGACTCTCTCAGTACATTAGAATCATTCACGAATTCATCAATTTTGTTATTCCTACTATTCCATTTTATCTATTGAAAAAAATATTTTGAAAGCGCTTGAATATAAAAGCATCATTAGTAATTTTGCTTCCCAAAAATTAGAAGAATAAATTTTAGATAGTTTTTTCATATTATTTATTTTTTAGTAATAATATTTATTTTAAAAAATTTAAAATAAGAAGATCCTATTTAGAATTTTTGCCTTAGGCCTCAGCTTCTATCGAAACGGTCCTGCCTCTATCCTTGAGGTTTAAAAAACAAAATCAAAGATAGACAAAGTCAGTGTAAATCATTTTCATTTGAAAATCTCTCTCTCGATCTCGATCTTGATCTCGACAAAGTCAGTTTAAATCATTTCATTTCCACACTCTCTTTCTTTCTGTTTCTCTCTCTCTAGACAAAATAAGTGTAAATCATTTTCTTTTCCACCCATACAGTCTCTCTCTCTCTGTGTGTGTGTGTGTGATTATAATAGAGAAAATAGGTAAGCTCTCTTTCTCTGTCTCATTATAATACAGAAGGTAGGTAGTAGGTAAGTTAGCCCCGCAAGTTTAGTCAACAGCTCAGAGGATCCCTCTAACGCTCAACCATATATGTCCACACCGTGACCGTACTCGTTCGTAGTAAAAAGGAAATAAAGGGGCTTTTTAGCATTTGACCAACAGCCATTCAACGTTGGACGCATCTAATTGACTCTGACTCCACTCTACTCCAGTAAAGGAAACGGCCAGTAACTGGACGGTAGCGCGCATGTCCGTGCGATGCTGAATCAACGGTGCGAAATGACCTCGCAGCCTACTAGTCCCGAAAGTGTCCTTGCTTATCTTGACCGCTGATTCTACATCGCACGGCTTTGAACACTACTGGCCGCTCCCCTACCCCCAACTACAAGCCATTAACGCCGCTCAACTGCTAAGAGCAGCGCGGCCGCTACGCCATCATCACCCTCGATTGGGATAAATAGGGAGTTGGGTTGTGCAGAGAAGCAGGCCTCTCTGCTCGATCCCCTCCTCCCCCTTTCCACAGGGGAGAACCAATCTCGGATTTAGGGCTTGCTGTCTTTGATTTTCGCCATCTGGGGAGGTGGGTTCCGCCCTGAATCCGCGGGCGAGATGAAGGTGACCGTCGTCTCTCGCAGCGGCAGAGAGGTCATCAGGGGTGGGATCGAGCTCGACGACTCCGTATGTTCATCTCTTCTCTTTCAATTCATGTTATACTCTGTTTTTTTTTTTCCCTTGGTTCTTGTCTTAGATCCGGAAATTTGTTCTGGGTTTCGACCCTTTTCGATTGGATCCGAGATTTGCAGATACAGATGCATACCCACTCCTTTAACCGCTATGGGTTTGTGATTTTCGGGTTAATTTGAGGATTTTTTTTTTGTTTTTTGGTGTGTTTGCAGGCCACGGTGAGCGATCTGCAGGAGGTGATCCACTCTCGAGGTAAGTACTGGATATAATTCTGTTTATAAATCTGCTTCTTTCCCATTTGGGTCCTATTAGTTGATGATTGGTAGCTGCTAAGTAATTTTTTTTTAGGTGTGTGTAGTTTGTAATCTTTATATTTTTCACAGTGGTTGTGAATTGTGATATTGTAATAATAGTACTTAGGTGCAGGATCATCATTAGAACCATCGTACTTGCTGACCGTCGATGAAATGATCGCATTAACCAATTACCAACCAAAATTTACCTCAGTAATTATGTATTGAACAGAGGAAAAAAGCCTTTGTAATGGTTGGACAATAGTCAAAAGTCATAGCAAAACTCGTAAGCTACATGGAGCAACTAATCAAGTGCCTTATTAGGCAAAATCCGAAACGTAGTTCCATTCACCCGAAGGTAGTATCGGACCGTTCCTTCAGTTGGTATCAGAAGAAAGATCAGGAAAAGGGTTTCCTTGCCCACTCATATAGAGCACGTCATGCGGATGTTTCCACGAGAATCTATCTGCTGACTAGTGTTGATTTTGTCTCAACAAAGGAAAAGGCATGCATGAGTTCATACAGTCATCATTTTTGTTTAGCCCTTTTCACTTGATGTTGTCGTTGCTACCATGGTTCAAAAACTTGGCGAGTCAACTCGAAACTCGGTTGAGTTACTTTACTTGATTCAGCTGAATTTCCAGTCGAATCTTTTGAAAGCTTGATCTTATCAGGCTTGTCTGAGTAAGTAGTGTAACTCAACTTAGTTGAGGTGAGGTACTCAACCCGATAAACTCAACCAAGGCAGTTAGGAATCAAGTATTTTTTTTTCCTATTTAAGAGTTTAAACTTCTCATACCATTCTTTCAATATCATTGCCATGTAATGTGGTCAAGTGGAAAATGGTATAGGAGGAAGAAGAGTGTCATATTAAGAGCCCACAAATGAATATCACAACTCCATTGACAAATACGTTAGTATAGGCCTACCTACGCACTAATTTTTTAAAATTTCAACGAGATGGGCAACATAAATGAGGAGATATATCGAGTCGGACCGAGTCTAGTTCTTTTCGAGTTACATGACCCAACCAACTTTTGAGTCGAGTTTTCAGGTTTTTTAACAATGGTTGTTTCCGCCTGCTTGTGATCATAATTTGTTCTATATAGTTTGTAACATCATGTTTCTATCGATTAACATCATGGTATCCCACTATTTACCGTTGCTTGCTCTTAACCTACTCAAGAAGTTCTGTTTTTCATAGTTGATGACATCTATATTTAGTTTCTCACTCATTTTTATTTGACTGAACAATGAAATCAAAACATTTCTTTGTTTTCTTATCAAATGGGTCGCAAGAACATGCACTGAACTATTCAATCAAATTGAAATTATGCAAGCCTATATCTGAAACCATTTTGAGGTCTTCTTCAAGCTTAAGGTCAAACATGTGATCATTGTCTTTTCACTTACAAAATGCAATTTATCTAATCTGTATAATATTTTCTTGCAACTAAAAGATATTGCCCCAACTTCATGTATCATACTACAAGGAGCAATAATTATTCTATCATGATGAATCGTTGATGTTTGTGGAATTTCGTATAAAGATGACGAGAAAATCTTCCAAAACTAGGTTAAATAAATGGATAATATTGCACTCGAACCTAGGGGTGTGCATCGGTTCGAAACCAACCTATTTAAGCAAAACCCAAACCGATCCAACCTTGATCGGTTTTGAGAATTTTCAATCCGATACAAACCGAACTGGGATTGGAATCCAATCCAATCCAACCCAATTAAAGTCGGTTTGGATTAGATTGGATGATCGGTTTGGGATTTTGGCCCATATGTTTATTGGGCTTTCTTTTCTTCTATAAGGACCTAGTTTCAACTTAAAAAATAATAATTGTTGTCAAATCATTAGGCGTAAATAAGATTTTTATTTGATTGTGAGTCATCCTACAATATTGCAAAGGTTGTTGGTAGCAAGGGTATTTGAGGACATATGGCATATTTAATAAAATATTATATGTATATACATATGTTGGTTCGGTTCGGTTTAGGTTGGTTTTAAATTTACAAATCTGTCAACCGGTCCAATCATGTCAGTTTTTAAAAAATCCAATCCATTGAGTGTGTCGAAACTGATCAAAATCGGTCGGTTTGGTTTGGTTTGGTTTGGTCTGTTTAGTCGGTTTGGTTTGGATCTTGCACACCCGTACTTGAACCATTTGGATATTCGACAGACAAATATCTAAATTTATCAAAAACTAAGAATTTTATTAGAATTGTCATGTTCAAGGTTCAAATACTTTTTGAAAGATTATGTTCCACAGTTCTAATATTACTCCACTTAGGGGTGTAAAACGGGCCGGGCCGGGCCTATTATATCTCGGGTCAGGCCGAGTCGGGCTTAGAGATCCTAAGCCTAGGAAGGCCCATCTGACCGGGTCGAGCCGTGCCTTGGGTCAAGGGTATGAGCCTGGGCTCGGCCTGTGTATAGATATATTAAGAATTTAGTGTCGGGTCGGGTTTAGGCTAAAACCGCATGTTTTTTAATGATTTTTTTTTGTGGGTTCAAACTCAAGACCTCATAGAGTTTATAGCACAGTCAAACCACTGCACTAATTATTAATGAACAACATGTACAATTTACGTATATATATACCAAAACTATAGTATTTGGATCGGGCTTTTAGGCCGGGCTCACGGTTTTTCTTTCGGGCCGGGCCTGGTTGCGGGCTCAAGGTGGTGGCCCGAGCTCAGCCCATGCATTTTTTGGGCCGTTGACCGGGCCGTGTCGAGCTCGGGCCGAGCTCGGGCCGGTGGGCTTATTTTACACCCCTAACTCCACTCAGTCATAGGAATACAATATTAATTCCTCCTTGAATCAAGCTTTTCTTTAAAGATTAGGGCAAATTACAAGAAACCCTGTGAAGGACCTGAATTATTCTCGAAATTCATTATGTGGACTGAAAATCTAAACAAAATACCACCTAAATTATTCAAGGGACTACACTGTTAACGAAAACATGTGATGTCAGGACCAACCGGTTATTTTGTCTAACCCCCTTCAACTTTTAGAAATCACAAATTTTATCCCTTCCCCCGAAAATTCTACATAATCTCTCTTCTCTGAGCTCTCTCTCATCCCCCGATCTCTTTTATCTCTCTCTCATCCCACCATTCTCTCTCATCTCCATCATCCACCAATCTTTCTCATATCTTTATCTTATCCTTCCCTCTCTCTCCCATCTCTCTTCTTCTGCACCTCTCTGTCTCTCTTACATCTCATCTATATCTCTTATCTCACCTATCTTTCGCTCATCTCTCTCTTATCACTATGACCTCTCTCTCATCTTTCTACCATCACATGCAACGATTTAGGGAATCCTCGGTCTAGAAAGGGTGGCTAACAATACACCCTTGTTCTGCAATATGTTTACTAAATTTCCGTCAAAATTGATCTTTGATCAACTGGATGAACTGAGAAATATCTTATGTGATTCATTTAACTGGAGCTCCACCTCTTATGTCTAGCCATTTCAATCATATGCAGGAGCCTCCCTCTTATATCTAAATATGTTCCCTGTTAGTATTAAGCTAATTATTTTATCCCTTCCGATTTTCCTATCAACTTTGCATCAACCAAGCATAGTTGAGAGAGTAACAAGCCGTATTAAGTACCTTTGCTTACTGGCTTCTGATCCTAGTACACTCACACCCACACTATACAAACCCTTCCAATTTAGTGCAGCTAAAACCTTCCTCTTCATTTTAGCAACAAGACATTTTCGCAAAAAAAACCGTTTCTGTCTCCAAACGTCAACAACCTGGCTAGAAAACTTCAATTTAAGGCCTACAAATGCCAATGGTAATCTTCCCTCTTATATTGTTTTGTATATCCTTTCCCACTTCATCTAATGATACTTTATTGTTTCATTGTTTTCAATTATTGACAGGGCCCATCCATCTTTCCTATATGTCACAAAATAACCTCAAAGCAAATGGTTATCATTTTCCTCTGTTTAGTCAGCGGTCTTTTTTTTCATTACTTCAGATGCCAATGCGATTTATTCTATATCTAAGTAGTTGACATACGTTTTCACTTGACCAAATGATACTCTTTGCTACATGGGCCCAACTGACATGTATCCTAGCTGAATTCGTTCATTATCCAAGAGTGGTTGGTGCTATATCCAAGTGTATTGCCACTAAGCTTATCTATAGTTGGAGTCATGTTTGCTGATGTTTGTGTCCGCAAAATGGAATAGTATATTAGAGCTTAAAAGGGATTGGTGGGGCCGACTTGGTGTTGGGTAGAGATGCAATTGGAGTACATGATAAGCCTAGATATGTTCGGTTCTTTCTGATTGGGCGAGTGGATTATGGTTTATAGACCTACCACAAGTTAATTGAGTGGGTGCGACTGAAAGGCTCAACTTGGATGGGTGTGGTAATCACATAATCCTCTTGTAAAGAGGAAAATACTAATAGGATTAGTAAAAGGGAGTTTTTATGGTGACTTGGTTTTCTATTTAAGCTTATGTGATAAGAAGTAAGGGATTATAGGCAAGAGTTAGGTTTGTTTTGAAAGAGGAATGATCCTTTGACAAAATATGTGTAGTTAAATGACAAGTAAAATAGGTTAATGGGCTAAAGTTGGTGTATTTAAGCTTATGAAACTAAGTTTTAGACTTTTAGGCAATGAATATTACACTTGAATGTGAGGAAGGGTCTCTGATTTAAGGTAGGCTACTTTAAACTCTACTAGGGTTCTAGGGGTATCCTTACATTGAGGGACATCCTATTTTTCCCATTGGGAAGGTAGAGGTAAAAAAAATTCTCTTAGAACTATGAAGATGACACTATTTAGTAGGGTTTTCCTAATGACTTTGGGTTTAGAAGAATTGTGTGGAAGGATTAAGGCTAGGCTACTTTAAACTCTACTAGGGTTCTAGGGGTATCCTTACATTGAGGGACATCCTATTTTTCCCATTGGGAAGGTTGAGGTAAAAAAAATTCTCTTAGAACTATGAAGACGACACTATTTAGTAGGGTTTTCCTAATGACTTTAGGTTTAGAAGAATTGTGTGGAAGGATTGAGATAGGATAAAAGAAAATGTAGAAACCTATGGGGTATAGTGGTAATTTCTGTCACCTAAGTCACTCAATTCTCCTTCACAAAGTGGGGTATCCTTACATTTAGGGACATCCTCTTCACTATACAGCCTTCGATTGGAGAAATCATCACCTTCAGAATTTGGAATCATCACTAAGGATGAGCGCTATATTTGCATTTTTTAATATTAAAGTTCCTATAGCTACATGGGGATTGACCTATTTGATCTTCATATAAGGATCCACTGCTGTCAGTTGCCCCTAATAATAGTCCTATTGATACTATTATTTGAAACCTTTTCCATTATATGTAGAAGATGGAAAGAAATAAGTTGGTCATTTACAGTGATCCTTCCTAAATAAAAGACATGACAAAAATGGTCTGACATGGCACGGGTGACCCCCAACATAAAAATAGAAAATCGATCACTGTAAAGCATTCCTCCAAATTATATGTACCCGACAAAATTGAGGAGGAAGGTGATTTAACCTAGGAAAACTGAGGAAATCCACAAACGCTAAAAACAGCCCAATTATTTTCTATTTTTCTGCTTTGGTTAGGCCCTTAATGTAAGTTTTGGATCCAATTACTAGTTCTTTGAAGTAATCAAGAAATGTTCAATAATGTGATTCAGCCATGTGGCTGGTCGACATGCACCTACAATGTGCTAATGATATGTTGATCATCCGCAGTGATGTTATCAGGCAACTAAGGATTTTGAAGCTCTTGTTAGACCGAAATCAGCTGACATTTTTTCTGAAATTTCCGCCAAATGTTTCCTTAGAAAACCCAAAATTTCCACCGACAATTTCCAAAAATCCGAAAAATTATATTTTCTTGAATGACCAAAATCAACATCGAAACGAGATTTAAAGTCTTACTTCAAGCTAAATTATATGTGAACTATTGGCTGTTCTCAGACGTTGCATAGTAGAAAAGTGACCGCCGATGGTTGGCATATTTTCTCTCTATTTGTTGGCGTGCTGTCACACTTAATATAGTACCTCACTTAATAGAGTACAACCATGACCATCTGAAGAAACTAATTGAGATATATTCTTGATCGTAATGATTCACCCCCTAATGGTGATCCAAGCTGTCCATGGGTTGCTTCTTTTTTTCAACTTAACCAGTAATGCATTAAACTAGGGGGATTATCCTCCTAATGATTCATGGTTCAAAGACGGAACAGCTGGATGCATCAGGTCATATACATCAATGAGAAATTGACATTGGAGTACCCGCCTTTAATAGAAAAATAACATTTGCTCAATTCTTGATATCTTTGTATAAAGCCATTTCAGAATACAAGAGCCTCAGTCACCCGTGAAAGTTGTTGCATTTGCATCATTATTATATCTTTAGTATGAGGTAATAAAAAATGCAAGGTGCCTTGGCAAATTTTGATTACATTGTCTTATTTTAGTCACAATAAAAAAGTTTTTTATTCTTTTATTGCTGAGAACTGTCGTTATAGTCTACAGTTTTTCTTCTAAAAAAACCTCGGTAAATGTCATTTATCAAGCCTTGAGAAAATGGTTTGACCACAATCTTTTAATCATCTCATGTCTAATTTCATGTGTGCATACGCTCCATTTTAAATTTTTTTTTTGTTGCAATTGTAAAACTCAATGGTTGATACCTGACTCTCCATCCTATCACCTTATACAGTGAAAAAATACTATCCTTCTAGGCAGCGTCTTACCCTCCCCTTGCAACCCGGAACCCGTGGGAAACCGGTCGTCCTCAATCCGAAGAACAGTCTTGCAGAGTATTGTGAAGGAAATGCAAACAATTTGACTGTCGTGTTCAAGGATTTGGGGGTGCAGGTTTCGTACCGCATACTTTTCTTCTGGGAGTACTTGGGTCCTTTGATCATCTACCCCATCTTTTACTACCTTCCAGTGTACAAGTATTTTGGCTATGAGGGCGAGCGCGTCATTCATCCGGCCCAGACCTATGCCATGTACTACTGGTGCTTCCATTATTTCAAACGAATCATGGAAACATTCTTCGTCCACAGATTCAGCCACGCGACTTCACCTCTCTCCAATGTATTCAGAAACTGTGCCTACTACTGGACCTTCGGAATATACATCGCGTACTATGTGAACCATCCACTTTATACCCCTGTGAGTGATTTGCAGATGAAGATCGGTCTTGGCTTCGGGCTGATCTGCCAAATCTCAAACTTCTATTGCCACCTCCTGTTGAAGAACCTAAGGAGCCCCGAGGGTGGTGGTGGTTATCAAATCCCTTACGGGTTTTTGTTCAACATCGTGACGTGTGCAAACTACACGACCGAGATCTACCAGTGGCTTGGCTTCAATATCGCTACACAGACGGTGGCGGGTTATGTATTCCTTGTGGTGGCCGCCAGTATTATGACCGATTGGGCCCTCACAAAGCACCGCCGATTGAAGAAGGTATGCAATGTTATGATACCAGCTGTTTTATTTGTATTCCATGACTTTTGACACCTTAAACTTTGACTCCTAATCCTGCAGTTATTTGATGGGAAAGATGGAAGACCTAAATATCCGCGGCGATGGGTGATACTTCCTCCGTTTCTGTGATAAGTGACCAGCCCCTGGGTTGGTTTCTCGACTTTCAAGATCCAGTGCAAGCAGATCCTTGTTAAGCTGGCTGGCTGAAGATTTCTATTTCACATTGAACAACCTTAGTTGTATTGCTAAATCATTTGTTTGAACATGATTGTTTATCGAATCGATCGAGATGTATTTCCAAACACTTGAGACATGGCTGATCAATTCCGGGTCTCGATCATTCGCTTCACCATTTCGTGCGTGATTTGAATGAGTTCTCCATCAATTGCAATTCTCATTGGCAGAAAATATAGACGAGGGTGTGATGAACAAAATCCTTGATCCGATGACAAGGATCGTGTGATGGAGCTCATTATGCGTGAACTTGATTGCCTGGATGGCCTTTTGGTTTGATGGCAGCCATCACTCTGGATTTTAATTTCCACAGATTACCAAAAAAAAAAACCCAGTGAATCCCAGGAATAATAGAGATTAATTTTCTTGGTATTATATGGCTATTGCTTTATATTTTTTATGGGATGTTACTGTAATTATGGGATGTTTGGTAATGTTTAGTCTATTTTTCTGAAAATCTTTGTATCAATTGGATTATTCCCTATATTTTTCTGTCAGAGAAAATATCGAGCATTTGCCGATAGCATTTCCATGCTGTTGGAGGATTTCCATGCTGTGAGGATTTTTATGTCGATAAAATCTCGAGAATTTGCAGATAGCATTTCCATGCTGATTGGTTGGATAAAATGGTTTTTTGTTTTTGTACAGAGTGGGGCCGTAGCCAAACCCACAAGTCACCATCACAGGGCGAACAACACAGCCACTTTGCCCTTAGGAAGTCGCTACACCAGCAAGTGGGAGCGCCACACAGAGCAGGGAAGGGCCAACCTGGCACATAAGAATTCGCCACACCATCGAGCGGGAGCGCATATGAGTATGAGTAACTCTAAAATGGCTATTTGAGAAAATCCTAATAGAGTTGCTCCCTGATTGCATGAGTTTGGTCCATAGAGCCAAACAAGCTAGACCCCTAGTATACCTTCCAAGGTTTTTGGAAGGACCCCATTGTTGTCAAATTGCCTTGGTCAGATTTTTAGTACGAATTTTGAACGGTTAGGCTGCGTTTGGTTAATGTGTGGTTGCTGAACGTAGGATTGGCTTGATAAAAGTTGAGGCCTAAGACGAGAATGTTAAATATGATTTTTTAATATTAATATAGGAGGGCTGGGACGCTACCTCTTAAAGCAGCGTTTTTGCTACTTTGACAACCCACCACGACCGCGCCACATGTGATCTCCGACAAAAATCAACATAAACAACCTCTGATCACCTCCACCAGTGATCTCCGTTGACACCACCTATCGGCTTCCACCGGTAGAGGACTTTATTGACTACATCTATTGAGAGCCGTCCATTCATCACCCCATCTCATTTGGTGACCTCCGAGGACATCCGCACCCGGCAACCACTTCCGGTGACTTCTAGCATCTCCCGATTATGAGTTCGAATGACATTTGTCGTCGTTCAAAGCTTTGATAGCCATCGGCGACCTATCAAAGCAGCGAAGAACGCTGTTTTCAAAGGTAGCATCTTGTTTCTCTTAATATAGTGATATAGATAAGATTAATTTTTCGTATAGCATGAAGATCTGTCTTATATGTGGCCTGAGTTTTTTATTTTGTAAGGCTCTTAGGCTATTTAAATGTATTGGTGCCTTCTTTTCATATGGGCATTTGGTTGTTTAAACGGTTTTAGGTTTTAGGGGGGCCTTCTTTTCATATGAGACCTTAGGTGACTGATGATGCCCAAAAAATAGCACTAGCTCAATATCTTGACATCTGAGATCACCTATCTTGACATCTGACATCTAAGATCGCCCTTCTCACAGAAAATTGAGGAGGATGTCCACATCGCCCGCAGACAGTTCGCAGACGAGGGAGATCGCCCTTATCATAAGAAACTGAGGAGGATGTCCACATCGCCCGCAGACAGCTCGCAGACGAGGGAGATCGCCCTTTTCATAGAAAACTGAGGAGGATGTCCATGTTGCTTGCATACAGCTCGCAGACGAGGAAGACCGCTTTTTTCATAGGAAACTGAGGAGGATGCCCCAAGTCGTCCAACGACAGCTTGCAGACGAGGGAGATCGCTATTTTCATAGGAAACTGAGGAGGATGTTCACATTGCTCGCATACAGCTCATAGACGAGGGAGGTCACCATTTTCATAGGAAACTGAGGAGGATGTCCACGTCGCCCGCAGACAAGAGAGATCGCCCTTTACATAGGAAATTGAGGAGGATGTTCACGTCGCCCACAGACAGCTCGCAGATGAGGAAGATCACTCTTTTCATAGGGAACTGAGGAGGATGCCCACGTCACCCTTAGAAAGCTCGCAGACGAGGGAGATCGCCCTTCTCATAGGAAACTGAGAAGGAAGCCCACGTCACCTGCAGCCAGCTCGCCATCCTCCCCACACTAACCAAGCCGGTACTAAGTTGACAAATGTTAGCCCCTCATGGAACTACGTGGGAGCTTGTGGGCCAAGTTTGCTCTGTTACCCACTAAGAAGCCTAGTCAGTGGCCACCTTTATCTTGAACCTTCCAAAGTGTCCATCTGGAACAAACAAGACCAATGCATTTCCCCTCCACCCTGAGTCGCCATTTGGCCGAAAAGATGACAACCTTATTTAAGGATCCTTGTGGGCTAGCACGCGGGTACAAAGAAAACACAGAAGTGGGTAGGTACATGTCAACCTTCTATCGTCAACGGAATGCTATAAAGACACTGCACAGGGCTCCTAGGTACATGTTTGAATTCTGAAAAGAAAAATAAATCATTTGGACTATTTGCTTTCCCTTTCTAACCTTCACTGACTTGAGCGTCAGAGGGTCTATGCTCTCTAGGAAGCCAACCGATCATATCTCTTTTGTATCTTGCAGATCGGAGGAGAAGAAAAACGAGATTTTTATCCAGCAGCGCCCACTTTATTGGCATTATGGTCAAGCCGGCCCTATTTGCACGTGTACCCATTTGCACATATAAGACTTGCAAATAGTTTTACCTAATTGCTTACCAAAAAATAAGGAGGGGGGGGGGGGGGGGCGCTTAGTGAGTCGTTCCTGACAAAGAGACCGATTAAGCTAAAGGACTCTAAAAACCTATAAACAAAAATTCTCTGTCTGTGTTTTAAATTTTCTTTGCAATGCCACCGAACCAGTGCACAATGAATCTTGCCAGATCTGCCCACCTCAGCTACTCATCGTTGTCACACCACACCTCCCTCCTCACCAGCGGTGGCTGCCGTCGAAGTGGCGTGCGATGTAGCAATCGGAGCCGAACCTCCTCCCTCCTCATCGGCGGTGCCTTTCTGGTGGGATGCGATGCACGATCGATGGTGATTGCCATTGGGGTGGGGTGGGGTGCGATGCAGCCGCCAGAGCCCCACCTCCTCCCTCCTCACTGGTGGTGGTCGCAAAAAGAGAGATGGAAGAAGAGAGCAGCAGGGGAAGGGCAATTTCAGATTTATAAAAAAAGGTAGTGATCTTAGGCTAAAAGAAACCTTAGAGGATGCTGTTCACGGGATGGATGGATCTCTCACACATTAATCAAAAAATAAACTTTTACGTAACTAGTGTGGTAAAATTCGTTTGTTGAATTTCAAGTAGTTTTTCCCATCACACTTCGATCATCGTTAGTTTAAAGATCAAACTCACCTTACTCCAAAAGAACAAAACCTCCAAACCTTTCTCTTTATCCTTCCATCTGGACCTACATTGAAAGAAAACCTTAACCTAAAGAATGAGGCAGTAAAATCCATCTTATTTTGTTACTTTCCCTAGTTTCTTTTCAGGGCAGCCCAAGCCCGGCCAGCACACGGTGAACCCGCTGATATCCCTATCGGGAGGTCGCAGAATGAAATCCCAAGTATGCCCTACATCGATACGACGGATAAATAGATAATGTGATGACCCAAGGTCCTCCCCCAAAAGTAGGGCTGTGCAAAAACCGACCCGAACCGCTAAACCGAACCGAAACCGACCAAAATTTAACCGAAATAACCGAACCGAACATCAAACCGAACCGAAAACAAACCGAACCGACAAAACCGATTAAATCGGTTTCGGTTCCCGGGTATGGAACACCGAACCGAAACCGAAAAAGCCGACCCGACTCCTTAAATCATAAACCCAACGTCTATAATACTTTTGTTTCCAATAAGTGCAAGTATGAAATAATTATGTTACATCGTCAATGCTTCAAAAGAGTGAACGTCGGTTGATTTTGCTTTGAACTTTCATTTTGGCACTATGCAAGGACACAATCATCCACTGATTTGTAACGAACTGATGATCAAGATCCAAAAGCTAAGGGATCTAGCATACCTCATATCAACCGAAACCGAACCGAAACCGAACCGAAAACCGATCACACCAAACCGACAAAAACCGACCATTTCGGTTTCGGTTTCGGTTTTGATTTTTCGAAAACCGAAAAAAAATAAAACCGACAAAACCGATACCGAAACCGACCGACAAAACCGACGCTCACCCCTACCCAAAAGGTACCTTCTGAGGAGAGAGTAATCGAATATATAAATATAAAGATCCCTACTCCCATTACCGATATGGAACTAAACCGTGTGAAGCATGACCATCTCAACAACCCCCTCTAGATCACACAGTAAATCTTTCTTATCGGAGCTTGGGAGCGTCAATGACGGGTACCCCCATCATCCCTCTATCAATGTTTACCTTCCCAGTTCCCCCCTCCTCTTTTACCCCGCACCTCACAATTTCAGGACAAGAATCAATCCTGTTATCCAACTCAATACCCACCAAAAGAGTAAAAAAAAAAAAAGAATGAACAAGAAAAAATATAGAAACAAAGAGAACAGTAGTAGAGATGCATGGATGGTAAATCTCAGCAACAACATATAGGGAAGAATGGTGTGTATTTACCCATCAGATCTGGCCTTCTTTGTCCTTGGGCCGGGATCGTCCTGGCACAATACCAATCGGATCTCGGACACGGGTTGGATGCGGCGACGGATCCGATGGCCTCCTGTCCGCCGTCTCATGTATAGATATCTCGCAGGCTTCTTGGGTGGCGGCGGGCACTTCAGAGCCGCCGGAATTCTGTGCCTCGGCGATGTCGGGGTGTGATAGCCGTCGTCACCGTCATTGCCGGCGGTATCTGCTGCTGCCGTGTCCCCTCCGCTCACCTTAATTTCTGGTTGTGCATCGGATCTGACGACGGCCTGTTCAATTCCAAACACTTGAGGAGGGGGACGGAGGAGGAGGGCGGAGCTGCTCTCCTTCTCTTCCATTCCTTCGTTTCTTTGGGCAATCACCGTGGAAAATTTTGAAGTGGGTTTCAAGATAACGCTCGGAGACGCAATGACTTCAAATAGGAGTCGGCCAGAGACGAGAGAGAGAGAGAGAGATTCAAATCTCCACCAGTCAGTCGGTACGGTTGGTGGGCACGGCGAGCATCATAGGCGCACAATGGCCAGAGACGATCGTGTGTGGCTGTGATGCACGCCGGGCCCACCGACAGTGGCTGACGGACAGTACAAGAGGACATTCGAACTCGAAGGGTAAATAAGTAATTTTCTTTTTTTTTCTGGACCGGGCGATCCAGAAAATAAAGAACAGAGAGGCACCCATAAGCTGTTATTTTATTATTTTCATACTCCCATCAACATGTCATCAACGGCTAGGATTTACACACACAAGCAAAGCACAATCAAACAAAAAATCTCTCCAACACGAAAGAGAGAAAATACCATCAGAAATATTTGAAAAAATAATAATATAATAAACTACTGGTCCTTCTGCATGTTTTTTTTTTTTTTTTTTGACATCGGCGGGTGTCCCGAAATCTTTCGGGCAATGGCCCACTTCAGGCTCGGACTAATCCCTCCGGGAGTGAAGCCCGACCCACTCGACAATTCCCACTTCACTCCTGAGTAAATCGAGGGGAGGAAGAGTTGAACCCACAACCTCATCACCAAAGCATCAGTTGCTTTGCCAACTCTCCAATCCCCTGGTGGGTATGTTTTTATTTTTTAAAATACAATACTATTGGCTTCAGCCATGTTTGGAGCAACGGGCTTAACCTTTGATGTGGTAAACATAAATAAAAAGAGAGATGCTATTCGGCCAGAAGGTTTTTTCGATCTCGCCGGCCCGATTGACATGGCAGTGTGCAACTGGTGGTTGAAACCCACTAGCAACATTTAAGCCTTTCACACCACCGGTTGCATGCTGCCACGTCAATCGGGCTGAGCAGAATCGGGAAAACCTTCGGGTTGAATAGCATTGCTCAAATAAAAAATCTTTCTGTGTAAAGCGGTTAATGTGGGTCCCGCAACTAGGTTCCAGAGTGATGGACCCCATCTATAGAAGGGTGAAATTTTCAGCAGTCAAAGATATTGTGCTCCCGCTCTGCGCGGGCCAATGAGCGGGCTGCGCTCCGCAATCAGCCGTGAGTGCTGAAAATTCTCGCCTATAAAAGACGGGATATGGTCCAACTGCTGATCACCATGCCAGAAGGTTGAAACCCAATGTTTCAAATTTCAACCATGGTTGGTGCCAAGTATTGTTGGCATACCCTGGCTATGCTATGTGATTCACCAATCGGGGTGGGTGTCACTTACGTTTCACGTTAGAATGTTGCCAACATCTGATATTGGAGAAGCATTTTACGAGCTGAGCCTGGTGGTTGGCATCCTTCTATCACAAGGAACCTAGTTCCAGCTTCCGCAAGGAGTTGGAATTTGAGGGTTTTTCTTTTGTGGAGACTTAGTATTTAAGTCCTTTTAGCAGATGTTATATTAGTTAAAGACCATACAATGTTTCAATATTGCACTAAGTCCCTTCCGAACATTGCATGCTACAGCAAGTCTCTCGTCTTTATTTACCCCCTCACGTGCTCCAAAAAGAGTATCCATTTGTCTACAGAAAGAGTATCTATTTGCTGGTTGATACTGTGCATGTAGTGGTTGATACAGTGACTTCACTATAGCTGCTATAGTGAAATCATTATAGCAAGAGTAACAATTTGATTTGGTAAGAGTATCAATTTAGCGAATTGTTTATTGCTATAGTGATTTCACTATAGCAAGAGTATCAATTAGCCGAATGAAGACGAATATATACTTTTGCTACTTACTGTAGCAATCGCTACATGTATAGTGTTAATCGGCGAAAAGATACTTATGCCAAAGACAAATGGATAGTCTTACTAAAAAAGAATGGATACTTTTGCAGGAGGGGCAGTTTTGTAATTTATAGGGTAAAAAAAAGTTAATATTTTTGGTTAAGGACTTGCTATACAAAAGTATTCTTCAGGAGGGACTTTAGCTAATATCCTAACAACTTGTATCCTTTAGATTAAATAAGGGCCTGTGGAGGAATTTAGGACTAATTAATCCTTCTTTTTTTTTTTGGTAGGTAGAGTAGCAATGAAGATTTAGAATTAAAAAAAAGGACAATAGTGAGTCGTCCCTGACAAAGTGATTAGTTAAAGCTGAAGGAAATTTAAAATGTGGTGGACAAAAATGCCCTCCACAACATTTTAAATTTTCTTTTGCCATGTCTGCCACCAAACCAGTGAACCCCACTGAAGTTACTCGTCGCCATCGAATCACCGAATCGAACACTGAACGCCGCCGCCGAACTGAACCGAACCAAATCTAAACCTAACCCTAACCCTAAGATCTATAGGCTATGGGATGACCCTAGACCTAGGGTCCTCAGTCGAACCCTGAACCGAATGCCGCCACTGAAGCTGCTGGCCGCTGCCCCCACCGCCTCTGCTGCAGCCACTACTGCCGCCAGAGCTGCGCGTGAGAGATTGAGAATAAACAGGGGAGAGTAGTTTCAGGTTTACCAAAAAAAGCAAGGACTTAGGTTAAATGAAACTTTAGGGGGTCCTGTTCATGGGATGGATTTTTTGTCAGGGATCTCTCACATATTAACCCAAAAAAGAAAATTGTTTGATTCTGGCCACATTGTGCCAACCAGGGACTTGATATCTTCTACGCACAACCGGTAGAGACCGAACCCCCCCCCCCCCCCCCCCCCCCCCCCACCGCAATCTTCGAGTGGGATTTCTTAAAAAAGATATCTTCTACGCACACCTACTTCCAGCCATTCATGGACCTGATCCCTATGCCTTCGTAAGAGCATCTCCAACCATGGCCTCTATTTTGCTATTGCCAAATAAGCATATTCCCCAAATATTCTTAAATGGAGGCCTTCCATCTCCAACCATGGCCCCTATAATTTAGCATCTTCAAGGAATATACCTTTTTTATTTTACTTTTAAATATTAGAATAAAAATTCATTAACAAGAATAAACATTAACAAAAATAATTATAAAATAAGTAATTAAATAATAATATAATAACAAATATTAAGATAAAATTTATAAATCTTTTAAATATATGCCTCTATTTTAATTTCTTATTTTTCAAATTATTTTAAAAGATATATGCCTCTTTTAAATATATGCCTCTATGTTTATTAGTTCACAAAATTATATTATTTATATAATTAATATAATATTTAATAATTTAAAAATAACTCCAAAAATATTAGATATTAGTCTCTTTTCGAAGGTGTCGATGAGAGCTTTCCAACGGTACCAAATTTGTTAAAAACAGATTAATAAATTAATACATATACTTAGTTTAAAATATTTATGTATAAATTTAACAACGGATATAGATGTCATTTGAATTTTTATATATAGGCTATGAATGGTCTTTTGTGTATTAATCCCAAAATCAATAAAATAAGGGGGGCTGCCATTTGGGTGAGAAGTCCGGCATATATGCCGGCCAAACAGCCCCCCGGCATATATGCCGGCTGATTTGCAGGTGGGTTGGGCGATCCCGTTCGCCATATTTGCATATATGGCGGACGGTTGGAGATGCTTTAAGGGCCGGCTCGGTGCAAGTTAAAGCCTAAGGTGAAAACTCTAAATAATATTTTTAAATATTTACTTAATTAATATATAAAATCAATTATCTTTTCACATAGTAGAACGATTTTATTTTATATAATAGTGCCTTAGGTTATTCAAGCAGGTTGGTGGCCGCCTTTTATGGAGCCTTAGACTATTTAAGCGGGTTTGAGCTTTAGAGCATCTCCAACTGAGCCTGCTATTATGCAGGCACTGCTAAGGTATATGCTAAGTATATTCTTTTATTTTGTTGGAATAGTAGCTCATCTCTCCAACGTCAGTTATATTTTCATCCTCAAATCTTAGACAGACGACCACGATAGACAGGAGAGAATGAGACGGAGGATCACGATAGACAGGAGCGAGAGAGAGAGAGAGAGAGAGAGAGAGAGAGAGAGAGAGAGAGAGAGAGAGAGAGAGAGAGAGAGAGAGAGAGAGAGAGGCTTCATCGAAAATAGTGGTTCCGCTATATTCTTCACAATCCCTGTATATATATCGACCAAAAGACCTCCTTGCGTTTGTGCAAGCTAGGAAGGTATAGCAGATGGTCGGAGGTCCCCGTCTGCCATCTATGGCAATATGGCGGATGGTTAGAGATGCCCTTAAAGGAACTACTTTTCACATGGGACCTTAGGCGACAACTTTAGTAACCTTATGGTTGAGCCGACCATGTAGGTTCACCCTGGGGAGCTCTTATCAAAGCCTAGTTGACACACACACAAAAAAAAAAAAAACACGAAAAACGAAAAAAATTGTCAGAGTACACGGGTACAAATTCCCTGTATGACTTATTTTAACAAAATTAATTCCAAGGTGATAGTTTTTAAGGGATTTTGGAACCATAATCCAAAATATCCCGAATCTAGAGCGTATCCAAGCAAACCCTTATGAGCTACAATCTATAGGCGAGTGGCTAACCCAACCATGCAGACAAGTGTTGGCACAATTACCCAATTCAGTATTATAGAGTAAATACCTTTTTTATTTATTTTGGAGATCGATGGGTGCCCCTGGACCCACTTTAGACTCGGACTAATCCCTATGAGAATGCGCACTGACCCACTCGAGGGTTTCCCCACACGTTCCTGAATAACTCGAAGAAAGGGGAGTTGAACCCACAACCTCCTCACCCAAGTATCAATTACTTTACCAACTCCCTATCCATCCTGATCGCATTTGATATGGGTTAAGGGCTAAATCCCTACCGGTTATATATTCAATCATTGGACAGTCACCCTAGAATTTGGATGCACTAACTACAAATTATGAAGAGAGGAGCAGCAGATTAGAGAGATTTGTAAGAAGGCTAGGGGATTGTGGTGTGAGATGGGAGATGGGACACTACTTGGGGATCATCAATGTGGATATCAGGGATAGTTGTTGCTTTAGAGGAATGTGGAGATCAGGGATAGTTGTTGCTTTAGAGGGCAAAACCTATGTACCACTTCCCTCTCCCCACTCCCTCATGATTCTCTCCCCCCACCCCATGTTAAACCATCATCATATTCCCCTGCACAGTAATCATGTCTTTGCAGTTTGAAAGCATCCTTTCCCTCCATCCCCATTAAAGCTTTTTCAGAATCTCTCTCTCTCTCTCTCTCTCTCTCTCTCTCTCTCTCTCTCTCTCTCAATTAAGATTGTAATAAAACCCCCTAAATTGAGGAGGAGGGAATTATATATGCTAGCTATATTCTAGATGAGCAAGCAAAAAAATTCCTATAAAATCTAAACATGTAGCTATATGTAGATAATACAATGCCAGACCGGCGGTAAAAAACTAACTCTCTGTGTGTGTGTGCGCGCGTGCGCGTGTTGAGGGGGGGGGGGGGGGGGGGGGGGGACGTGCGCGCATAGTCATGTACCTATCTTTTTGGAACATAAGCACATCAGCTACTGGATTATAGGAGCTTTCTACAAACAAAAAGCATCAGGTGGGTCTATCATGTGGGCAATAATTTTAGAGCAATAATAGTTGTGGTGGTACTGTTGACCTAAACATAAAAGTCAGACCCAAGGGTGCATTTGGTTGGCAGTTCTGATCATGGCCGGGGAATCTTTTCCAAACATTTCCTAAAGACGCGAAACTAATATGATGTTTGACCATTATCCTTAAACTGATCGAGTTTAACCTACTTAGATCAAAAGGAATGGATTTTTTCGTTTGTCGCTTTGTCGAATAACTGTAAAGAACCAACTACCTGCTTGGATTTGCAACCAAAATGAGAATCCCTTGGTTTGGGAGAGGAGGATTTCACTGCTTAATGGAAGTGTTGAGCTGTTAGTCCCAAAAGGGCCATAACGATAATAAAAATGGAGATCATTGTCTTTATATATCCTTGTGCTCTTCTCTCTTCATAAAGGCAGTCTTTTGAAGCACTCGGGTAATGTCACATAGTATCCTGGGCCTCCTCCGAAAGCATCTCCTGAGTGATCCCGATGCTCTCTCTCTCTCTCTCTCTCTCTCTCTCTCTCTCTCTCTCTCTCTCTCTCTCTCTCTCTCTCTCTCTCTCTCTCTGTGTGTGTGTCTGTCTTCTCATATGAGTAGGTCCCCGTTGAAACATGCTCTGCGTTCTTTCCGTACTGATGATAAAATCAATCTAAAAGGTACGGACAACTACAAAAAGACCAAGATCTTTACAGTACGCAAGACCCACAACCTTTAATTCTTACTCTATTTAAAACCCACATGACTAAAGTGATCCATAGTTGTCAAAGAAATGAGACCAAAATATCTTAAGTCTAAGATCGAGCACCAGTTGAAGCATCTTCTATACTAATATCTCAACACTCATGACGAAAGCTTAGCTTTCATACAAAGCAATATAAAGCACTCATAAAGAATTCTAAGGGAAGTGAATTATTTTAGATGTCGAGGTAAAGGGTGATTTGTTGAACGTTGCCATATAGGAGGGCTGTTACGTTGAGCTGTGAGCTGCAGTAGGAGAAAATGAGCTACGGGTATTTTGCCCCCCTAGAAGTTTTGGAATTTGATGAAATTTGGTGAGGGTGTTGTCTAGGGTAAGATGATCATCCTTACCAATTTTCATCAAATTCCAAAACTTATAGGGGGATCAAATGGTCTAAGAAAAATCTACAGATTTTAACGGTGACTGCGAACGACAGATTTTGCTTTGACCATTTGACCCCTCTAGAAATTTTGGAATTCAATGAAAATTGACGAGGATGATCATCTTACCCTAGACAACACCCTCACCAAATTTTATCAAATTCCAAAACTCCTAGGGGGGTCAAAATACTCGCAGCTCACTTTCTAAACCGGCAGCTCACTGTAACATTCCTCGCCATATAGTGTCTTAATTACTGAGAAGGTGATGACGAAAAAGGGAAAGATCAATTTGAGTAAGAGATTATTTTTTTTTTTTTAGAACCCTTCAATGTCTCATTTGAGGGAGGGTTAAGGCAGCTATTAATTCGATGGAAGCGGGAATTGATCCCAGATCTCAAGTACCAATCCCTCGCGACTTTACCAACTCACTTAGTTGGCACTTACAGCATTGCATTTTCTGAGAAGTGACTCTGCATGGGTGCGAGCCGTATTTTGATTTATCCAAGAGGATAATCAGTTGGATATCAATATTTTAAATCTAGATGCGTGTTAGATGCTACAAAAAGCATTTTCAACCTCACCGTTAAAAGTGGAGGAGAAGTTGAAGATTCCACAAGGAAGCATCCTCATCCTTACAAAATAACTTGGGTAAGTGATGTTTTATAAGTCACTAAAAAGAGCTTTTTTTTTTTTTGGTACGCCACTAAGAAGTGCTTAGTTGAATGTAATTACACAATCTATGAAGACTTGACGTGTGGTTCAATGTCACTCCAATGAATAATGTCACCCACATCTTGTTGACATGAGAATTCCAAGCAGAGCCTTACAATCACGAACTTAGTTAAAACTTTCTTGCTACCAAGCACGGCCTTACAAGCTTACTTGGGTGAATTGTGCGTATTTATATGTCATCAAAAGATCCCTTTGATTTTAGGATGATTGTCTATGAAGTCTTCGTGTGGTGCAATGTCATTCTAATTTTCATAGTGTCATCCACATCTTGTTGTTCCATAATGATTATATTTTATATGTGTGCGTGTTTATCATGATGTTACAATCATATTTTTTATTTGCAGCAATCTGTAATTAAAAAAATTAAACAATAACTTTTATTATTTAAATAGTAACTGTGGGTGCAAATTTTGGCAAGAAGCCCCACAGACTGCGGGACCCACCAGTCCTGCCTGGGGGGCCCACGGAGACTGCTGCGGGACCCACCAGCCCTATCTGAGAGGACAACGGAGACGACTGCGGGACCCACCAGCCCTGCCTGGGGGGGCCCACGGAGACTACTGCGGGACCTACCAGTCCTGTCTGAGGGGTCACCAGAGACGACTGCGGAACCCACCAGCCCTGCCTGGGGGACCCACGAAGACTACCGCAGATTCCACCAGTCCTGCCTGGGGAATCCCCGGATACAAAGGTAAAAACCGCCATTTGCCCCGGATTTCCACCCATAGATTTCTATAAATAGCAGACCCTTGAAGTGTAAAAGCATCTGAAATCTGATTCCAAAAACCAGAGACCAGAATCCAGAAACCCAGAGCTCTGACTTCGATATTCCATTCCTTCGATCTTCTTTACGAAGAGATCAGTGACACTCGGCCTGTCGAGATCACTCCAAGCAAAGTGTTAGTGAATTCGGGTTGCTCCCTATAGCACGGAGACGTAAGCTTCGGCTGAACTCCAAGATCATATATTGTGTCAACCCTTTTTCTGTTTACATATCGAAAGTGTTAACTCCAAGTCACCAAGACATAGACCTTCGAACCTACCTTTCAGTTAACAGTTCGATCAAAGATTTTCGACTCAACTTCAATTGATTAGTTGGGCGGAGTTTCCGGATCGGCACGGAAATCTCCCCCATAATAACTTTTTAAAATTACTTAATGAATAATGAATTAAAAGTTATTTTTAATTTTTTTTTGTTATCTAATGATATATTAAAAATAGTAACGTTTATTATTGATATTATTAGATGTAGAGTTACTATTAGTCCCACCTTAGTTGTGGTATTGTAATGGTGTGCGTTCTCTCTCTATATAAGAAGAGGTAGTCTTATGTAATATATATACAAATAGATAATACAAGGAACTTTCTTCCCAAAACCCTAGTCTCTCTCTCCCTCTCTCTT
Source organism: Chamaelirium japonicum (assembly GCA_947650365.1). NCBI lineage: Eukaryota > Viridiplantae > Streptophyta > Magnoliopsida > Liliales > Melanthiaceae > Chamaelirium > Chamaelirium japonicum. The sequence goes on along the minus strand of OX393552.1, from coordinate 50,184,610 downwards.
CGTAACATGGTATAAGAGCCAGCCTAGGGTTTCAGAAACCCTATCTCTGGCCTTGGCCTCCCCGGTCATCGCGTGCGACTTAGGGGCAGCCTACCAACTATCCTTCGGCCCTCCTACAGTTTGTCGGTCTTTTACCGGCCTCTCATGCAGCCTGTTGATCTTCCGTCGGCCCCTCCTGCAGCCTGCAGGCCCATTGCCGGGCCTCCTACATCCCGCCGACTATCCGTCGGCCCTCCTGCAACCATCCGGTCCTCCGCCGGCCCTCTTACATCTTGTCGATCTTTCACCGGCCTCTCATGTAGCCTGTCGATCTTCCGCCGGCCCCTCCTGCAGCCCGCTAGCTGTTAGGATTGATGTGTTCTAAGCTTGTAAAACTTTATGTTTTGGTCTAATAAAGATTGATAGTTATTAATATATGAGATGCATATAGGTGCGTAACATAGTTACGTGTTCTTTTGAGAACAGAGAGCCATGGTTATATGGTAGTCCACTGAGTTGAAGACTGAGTGGATTGGTCCCGTATAACCTAAATAAGTTCGCAGCTATGATCAGGTTGGTCGCCTCATCATGTTAAGCTGTTGGCGATGACAGTTCATGGGATGTCTTCACCATGGTCATCACCAGGCACAGTGTCTGTGGCTGAACGGAACTAACACGGTGTACAGATCAGTGAGCAGACACTGGTACACTAAGCCGTGTTTCTGCTTAGGGTAAAACGGTCCTAAACCCTGAGGAACCACGACTGATGGACTAACCAGTTGCGTGGTGCTTTGGCGCACCAATGTGTGAGGGTCCATATGCAGTGATCCAAAACCACGGTGTACTGGGTTACCCGGCTGGCGTTGCATTAGCGTGTCACTCCTGCAGGCCATCCACACCCCTGATGGGAGGTGCGTTCCTTGGTGTGACTTACACTGTACCAAACCCAGGCCTGGTGGCCATCAGTTTGACTGTTGACCGGGTTCGATTACTCGACGGGGTAATCAGAGGTACGATGTATAGGTCAACCTGGAAGGAACCAAGTCATATGATCATTCGAGTCTGACGGTAGTCTTCACCGCTCGAAGTGAATCATGGCATCAAGTGGAGGGACAGCGGGTTTACCACTACTGAGCGGAGAGCAGGGGTATGATGGAGAACATAGTAAGTCTGGGTGAATTGGAGTGCAGCCTGCGTCGCACTCTGGGTGGCTACGCAGGTTAACTCGAGCTCAGAGGATCGATGGTACACTCGGGTAGTGTGTCGATCGAGCTTGAGTTGGAAGCCATGAACCCCGGTCCCTGATGGTTCCACCTTATCAACATTATGTACGGTTCTTGAACCGTCTCCTCGGAACACCATAAGCAGGAGGAAGAAAGAAGTATACGCTCCGTGTGTGCTTGGCACTAGAGCACGGTAGATGCGTAACTACATACGAGTACTAAGGGTTGAGCCCGGGATTAGTACAGAGTCGTATGTAGTAATCCCTAGCCATAAGTGAACTTCGCTGCATAGGTGCGATGCACCGGGGTATGTTGCGAGTTGACTAGTTGACTATGCTAGAGGCACCCTCCGGTGGCCTCAGTTAATAGTAAGTAACTAGTAGATATCACTTAAGTAATGGCCGTTAGGTATCGCACGCTAGAAATGGTCAAAATGAGGCGTCGGGGCGTTTTGGTAAAAGACCTCACTCTGCCGGACCTCACTGTTGGCCGAACCTAGTGGTGGGACACCTCACTAGGGCCGGCCCTATGATGTAGGGATAAGAATCCCTCATCTATAGGGCCGGCCATATGGATAGGGATGGGGCGATAAATCGGTTAAAATCGAGCCCTAAAAAGTGGGAAAACGGATAAATACGCGGAGAGATAAAAGAGAGATAATGAGAGGGGGTTAATATCCCCTTGGATCCTTATCCAAGGGGTGTTGGCCGGCCCTATAAAGGCACCTATGGGCGCCGGCCCCATGCACTAGAAAAACCGAACCCCCCTCTCTCTCATCTCTCGAGTTCTCTCCCGTTTCATCTCCCGTTTCCCGCTTGCTACTTCGTCTTCCTCGCGTGGAGTTCTGAAGAAGGAGAAGGGTCGTTCTTCGGAGGCACTCAGAGATCCGAGAGCGACATTCCGTGCATCGTGTGAGATCGGGTGAACAAGAAGGCAACATCTCCATTCGTACCGTCGGCATCTTCGCGAACGATCTTCCGTCTCCATCGACAAAGAAGACAATCCTCCGCGGTTAAAAGATCCGTACGAAAGGTATGTGTAATCTAACATATAGATCTAGCGAGCATTATGATTTGCATCCATGCTAGTTAATCATTACGCTAGATTGCCGTTAGGGGTTTTCGATTCTCGTGCATACACATGCACACATATGTAGATTAGTTTCTGTGAAAAATTAAATCGTGTAACGTGCACCATGAACGGTCTTTCGACCGCCAAATCGTTTCCGCTGCGAGCCTCTGACCCGGATTAACTTCCAACAATTGGTATCAGAGCCGCATTAGTGGTGTGCGTTTCACGTTTTTTCATGAAACTAACATGTGTGCGCATGATGAATGCGTGAGATCATCGGGGTTCATACGCTTAGATCATGCATATATATAGATTGTGCTTGTTCTATTAATCATTCTTGCAGGGCGCCGCTATAAAAAATCTAGATCTATGCTTTGTGCTTGCTACCGGGGGTCGGACCCCGAGTTAGCAATTGTCTGGATTTGCTTTCTGTGTGTGGATATGTAATTGAGCCATAGATTGGGCGAGTGATGGGGTTTGTCCATCCTCGGTTTCCCATGGCCTTTTTTCTAGGTGTGTTTTCTTTTCTTTCTAGGAAATTGTGTACGACCGAGCACTTGCTCGTAGCGTACTAGACTTTTTCAGTTACAGATCGAGAAGAAAGACGTGCCAAAGAAATCCACCATCGGGAGCGGAAGCGGAACCCTGGAGGATGAAGACGATCCGGCAAAGTGTTCGCAAGCGCGACGGAGGAGCCGGACCGAGGAACCTTGCGAAGAAAGCTAGAGGCCTGCGCTGTGCTAATTAGGTTCAGGGGTCGGACCCTGAACTTAATTCAGTTTTTATGGTTGCTTTCTTTAATTAGTTCTTTATGCTTCATATCGAACCCCGATGAGATAATATGATTATCAGTTTTCAGAGGGATGCCTTTCCCCTCCGGTCCAAGCGACTGTTTGAGGTTAGGATCCCGCTAGATGACGCCTATTATTTAGTTGACTTTTGATGTTAGTGGGATCCCATCACATATGGTTATGCCACCATTAGGAGAGCACCCGACTAGTCGGGTGTGCCTATTTGGCCAGCATCGAAATCAAAGATGAGATGGAGATCCATTGAACATCAATTGTCAAATCTATAAGCGAGGCGCCATGACTAGTGGGAGTCCTTTCCAGTGAGTCTGACTCTAGGATTAGCTCCAGAGCATTAGCGTGATAACCAATTTTGCAAAGCATCGATACTCTTGGAATATGTAATGTGACCCTTGAATGGAGAAATCCACTTGAGGCAGGGACTATGATATTCCGAGAGTGATTAATGCTAGGCGAAAGGTTTGAACGCTAGTGGGAGCATGGTGTGACCAGGGTCTAGTATTTAGGAGGTCGCTACCTTTGCATTTGCATAAATTCATACTCGTAAAATAACCCTCAGAATTATAAGGGATGCAAGAGAGGACTTTTAAAAGATCCTCTGGCCTCCACGGCCAGTCATTTTGTGTTTGGGTGGGGATGCATAACTTCACACCCCCTAGGGTGGGAGCTGTGTGTTTCCATGCCAAATTACTTAATGACCTCCCTGTGGATATGGCGATTACGGGGCCAGGAGAGAAGGGCTTTTCATCCCACCCTAGTGGGGGCCGCATGAACTCCCGTGTCGTAATTGCTTAGGCTCGTGGGTAAGCATCCTAAGTACACGTGAGGTATTCGTTGCGAAGACAACGGTGATCACGTGGTACTGGCCGAAAGATAACCATGGTCCATCACAGCCCTTAGTTGGCAGATTTGGATAGGGTCAAGGAAAAGGCCCATGTGAGCGGATTGACGCTGTATGATGCCCCCTAGGGCAGGTACAGTCGATTCCGAGATCTTACATACATGGTTAATTGATCCATGGTAATGACTTCGCTTGAGGGTAGCGTCGACATATGGATATAATTAGCTTGTTTTAAAAATCCATAAAATAAGTTTTTAATGCATACTCATTATTCAATCTTTATTTTCAGATGACTAAGTTAGACCCCCTGTCCGCTATCCTAAATGACCACAAACTTACCGGTCCCAACTATGAGGACTGGAAGCGCAACCTGTACCTGGTCCTAAGGATTGGTAAACATATGACAGCCCTTAATGACCCTGAGCCAGATTTGCCAGGACCCAATGCCACAGATGCACAGTTAAAGGCATTCACTGACTGGAAGGAATCCAATGAGATATGTAAATGCTATATTATAGCATCCTTGCAAACAACTCTGCAGAAGCAAGTCGAGGAGATGCCCGACGCTTCTGACATGATGTTGTATTTGAAGGAGATGTTTGAAGGTCACAATCGCGTTACGCGATACCTTACCATCAAGAAACTCGTCGGCACTAAGATGTCCAATGGGATGCTGGTTCGGGAACACATGATGAAAATGTTTGGGTTCCAGAACGAACTAGCTACCATGGACATTGTGCTAGAAGGCGAGGTGATGACAGACATCTTCCTCTCGTCACTGTCTGGAGCCTTTGAAGGCTTTGTCACCAACTTTAATTTGAACAAGTTGGCTATGACAAATGCAGAGCTTCTGGGAGCTCTCCAGGCAGCTGAGGATGGCTTCAAGCAGAAGGGCGAAGCACTTCACGTGCAACGCAGATCCTTCAAGAAGCCTGGTAAACCTCAGGGCAAGAAACATAAAAGGAAACCTAAGTCATTGCCTGTGCAGGACTCTGCTGGAGCCTCTGGGTCTGGAGAATCAAAGAAACCGGGCACGAAGTGCTTCCGGTGTGGCCAGAAGGGTCATTGGAAGAAGGACTGCAAGAAGCCTCAGAATGCTGGTGAAGGTAATCTACAACTCTTAGTTGTTGAATCATTTCTTTCAAGTAATAGTACTTTTGCTAGTTGGATTGTGGATTCTGGATCCACTAACCATGCCTGTAACTCTCTTCAGGGGTTTCGGGAAAGCAGAAGATTGCTTGATGGAGAAGTGACCCTGAGCATGGGAACTGAGGCCGTGGCTGCTGCTGAAGCTATTGGAGATGTTAATCTTAGTTTTTCGAATAATAAGACTTTGACACTTAGAGATGTCTTTTATGTACCGTCCTTGCGACGTAACTTAATTTCTGTTTCTTCTTTAGTTAATGAAGGTTATTCAGTTTATTTTGATGCTTCTGGTGTGTCGTTTAAACTGAATGGAACTTTTATAATAAGAGGAATGGTTCAGAATCATCTCTATGTTGTGAGTCCTAAATTTGAAAAGGATAACATAATAACTTCAGCATTTAATGTTAATTCATCTAAGCGTAAGAATCCATCGAAAAATTTAACCCACCTGTGGCACTTACGACTTGGGCATATTGCCTTAGATAGGATCCATAGAATGGTGAAGGCCGGGCTTCTGGAAACAGATCCTACGGAGATCCTTCCCACCTGTGAATCCTGCCTGGAAGGCAAGATGACCAAGAGGTCCTTTAAAGGCAAAGGAGTAAGAGCCACTGAGGTATTAGAGTTAATCCATTCGGATGTATGTGGACCCATGAACGTCAAGGCGATAGGAGGCCATGAGTATTTCATCACATTCATTGATGATTACTCAAGATATGGTTACATTTACCTGATGCATCGGAAGTCGGAATCCTTTGACATGTTCAAAGAGTTCAGGGCTGAAGTAGAAAAGCAGACAGGTAAATATATAAAAACCCTTCGATCTGATCGAGGAGGTAAATACCTATCTGACGAGTTCCTAGGGTATATGGTGGAGCATGGGATAAAAACCCAGTTAACTGCTCCAGGTACCCCACAACAGAATGGAGTTTCCGAGAGAAGGAATCGAACCTTGTTGGACATGGTTCGTAGCATGATGAGTTACGCCAGTTTACCAATGACCTTTTGGGGATATGCCCTACAAACAGCAGTTTATATTCTGAATCACGTTCCGTCTAAGTCAGTGCCTCTGACCCCTAGAGAACTGTGGTCAAAGCGAAAGCCATTGATACAGCATTTCAGAATATGGGGATGCCCTGCACATGTGCGAAGGGATAAGAGGGAAAAGATGGAAACTAAAACCAGAGTATGCTTATTTGTAGGGTATTCCAAGGAGACCAAAGGTGGTCTATTTTATGATCCTGAGGAAAAGAAAGTGATCGTTTCTACGAACGCCTATTTCCTAGAACAGGATTATATTGTGGACCACAAACCTACTAGTAAGGTAGTTCTGGATGAACTGCTGGGTATTAGCTCAGATAGCGCATCCAAAAGCATAGTGGGAACTGACATTACAGATAATAATATACCAGATACTGTAGAACCTGTTAATCCTGTAACACCACCACTACCTCGTCGCAGTGGGAGAAACATCAGAGCTCCTGACAGATACTATGGAGAAACCTTATTGGTTGATCCAGAGTGTCAGGAGGATGACCCACTGAGCTACGATGAGGCAGTGGGAGCTTCTGACAGCTCTGACTGGCAAAAGGCTATGGAGGTAGAAATTGAATCAATGTCCCATAACGCAGTCTGGACTCTTGTTACACCATCATCCAATATTAAACCTATTGGGTGTAAGTGGGTGTATAAGAAGAAGAGAGGATCCGATGGTACAATAGAGACTTATAAAGCTAGATTAGTTACCAAGGGTTACACCCAGAGAGAAGGGATCGACTTTGACGAAACCTTCTCGCCGGTAGCTATGATAAAGTCTATTCGGATCCTCCTATCCATTGCAGCCCATTATGACTGGGAGATCTGGCAAATGGATGTCAAGACAGCATTCCTTAATGGAAATTTGGAAGAAGACATTTATATGATTCAGCCACCAGGCTTTGAGTCAGAGGGTCAGGAACATCTAGTTTGCAAGTTGCAGAAGTCCATTTATGGACTAAAGCAAGCATCTAGAAGTTGGAACATCCGTTTTGATCAGGCAATCCAGTCATATGGATTTACTCAAAACGAGGATGAACCATGTGTATACAAGAGGACTGATAAGACCACAGTAGTATATTTGATACTTTACGTAGACGATATTCTGCTCATTGGAAATGATGTAGGAACATTGTCAACGGTAAAGGTCTGGTTGTCAACACAGTTCGATATGAAAGACCTAGGTGAAGCGAGTTATGTTTTGGGGATCAAGGTAACACGTGATCGCCAGAACAAGATTCTCTCGCTGTCACAGGCTGCGTATATAGATAAGGTTATGGCTAGATTTGACATGCAAAACTCCAAGAAGGGTTTTGTGCCATTTAGACATGGCATAAAACTGTCTAAGGATCAATGTCCTAAGACACCTGAGGAGAGAACAGAAATGCAGAAGATACCTTATGCCTCGGCATTGGGTAGTCTAATGTATGCTATGCATTGTACAAGGCCAGATATCTGTTTCGCAGTAGGCATGATGGGTCGGTTTCAGTCGAATCCGGGTCCAGATCACTGGACAGCTGTGAAGTGTATACTCAAGTACCTTCGTAGAACAAGGGACTATGAGTTGGTTTACACTGGACAAGAACTGACGCCGATTGGATATACAGATTCTGACTTTATGTCAGATTTGGAATCCAGGAAGTCGACATCAGGTTTTGTGTTTATGCTAGGAGGAGGAGCGGTTAGTTGGCAGAGTGTGAAGCAGAAATGCATCGCAGACTCTACCACAGAGGCTGAGTACGTTGCAGCGTGCGAGGCAGCCAAAGAGGCGGTATGGCTCAAGAAATTCCTTACGGATTTAGGGTGCGTACCAGAGGCCCAGTTACCTATTGTGCTTTACTGCGATAATAGTGGGGCGGTAGCACAAGCAAAGGAGCCAAGACATCACCAAAAGGGGAAGCACATCGAGCGCAAGTTCCACTTGATTCGGCAGTTTCAAAAGCAAGGGCGAGTAGCGGTGACACAGATTGCATCTACAGATAATGTTGCTGATCCTTTCACAAAGGCAATACCTACCAAGGCATTCGAGCGACATGTGGACGCGATGGGAGTCAAAACCGTTTTGCTTCGCTAGACCAAGTGGGAGATTGTTAGGATTGATGTGTTCTAAGCTTGTAAAACTTTATGTTTTGGTCTAATAAAGATTGATAGTTATTAATATATGAGATGCATATAGGTGCGTAACATAGTTACGTGTTCTTTTGAGAACAGAGAGCCATGGTTATATGGTAGTCCACTGAGTTGAAGACTGAGTGGATTGGTCCCGTATAACCTAAATAAGTTCGCAGCTATGATCAGGTTGGTCGCCTCATCATGTTAAGCTGTTGGCGATGACAGTTCATGGGATGTCTTCACCATGGTCATCACCAGGCACAGTGTCTGTGGCTGAACGGAACTAACACGGTGTACAGATCAGTGAGCAGACACTGGTACACTAAGCCGTGTTTCTGCTTAGGGTAAAACGGTCCTAAACCCTGAGGAACCACGACTGATGGACTAACCAGTTGCGTGGTGCTTTGGCGCACCAATGTGTGAGGGTCCATATGCAGTGATCCAAAACCACGGTGTACTGGGTTACCCGGCTGGCGTTGCATTAGCGTGTCACTCCTGCAGGCCATCCACACCCCTGATGGGAGGTGCGTTCCTTGGTGTGACTTACACTGTACCAAACCCAGGCCTGGTGGTCATCAGTTTGACTGTTGACCGGGTTCGATTACTCGACGGGGTAATCAGAGGTACGATGTATAGGTCAACCTGGAAGGAACCAAGTCATATGATCATTCGAGTCTGACGGTAGTCTTCACCGCTCGAAGTGAATCATGGCATCAAGTGGAGGGACAGCGGGTTTACCACTACTGAGCGGAGAGCAGGGGTATGATGGAGAACATAGTAAGTCTGGGTGAATTGGAGTGCAGCCTGCGTCGCACTCTGGGTGGCTACGCAGGTTAACTCGAGCTCAGAGGATCGATGGTACACTCGGGTAGTGTGTCGATCGAGCTTGAGTTGGAAGCCATGAACCCCGGTCCCTGATGGTTCCACCTTATCAACATTATGTACGGTTCTTGAACCGTCTCCTCGGAACACCATAAGCAGGAGGAAGAAAGAAGTATACGCTCCGTGTGTGCTTGGCACTAGAGCACGGTAGATGCGTAACTACATACGAGTACTAAGGGTTGAGCCCGGGATTAGTACAGAGTCGTATGTAGTAATCCCTAGCCATAAGTGAACTTCGCTGCATAGGTGCGATGCACCGGGGTATGTTGCGAGTTGACTAGTTGACTATGCTAGAGGCACCCTCCGGTGGCCTCAGTTAATAGTAAGTAACTAGTAGATATCACTTAAGTAATGGCCGTTAGGTATCGCACGCTAGAAATGGTCAAAATGAGGCGTCGGGGCGTTTTGGTAAAAGACCTCACTCTGCCGGACCTCACTGTTGGCCGAACCTAGTGGTGGGACACCTCACTAGGGCCGGCCCTATGATGTAGGGATAAGAATCCCTCATCTATAGGGCCGGCCATATGGATAGGGATGGGGCGATAAATCGGTTAAAATCGAGCCCTAAAAAGTGGGAAAACGGATAAATACGCGGAGAGATAAAAGAGAGATAATGAGAGGGGGTTAATATCCCCTTGGATCCTTATCCAAGGGGTGTTGGCCGGCCCTATAAAGGCACCTATGGGCGCCGGCCCCATGCACTAGAAAAACCGAACCCCCCTCTCTCTCATCTCTCGAGTTCTCTCCCGTTTCATCTCCCGTTTCCCGCTTGCTACTTCGTCTTCCTCGCGTGGAGTTCTGAAGAAGGAGAAGGGTCGTTCTTCGGAGGCACTCAGAGATCCGAGAGCGACATTCCGTGCATCGTGTGAGATCGGGTGAACAAGAAGGCAACATCTCCATTCGTACCGTCGGCATCTTCGCGAACGATCTTCCGTCTCCATCGACAAAGAAGACAATCCTCCGCGGTTAAAAGATCCGTACGAAAGGTATGTGTAATCTAACATATAGATCTAGCGAGCATTATGATTTGCATCCATGCTAGTTAATCATTACGCTAGATTGCCGTTAGGGGTTTTCGATTCTCGTGCATACACATGCACACATATGTAGATTAGTTTCTGTGAAAAATTAAATCGTGTAACGTGCACCATGAACGGTCTTTCGACCGCCAAATCGTTTCCGCTGCGAGCCTCTGACCCGGATTAACTTCCAACACTAGCCCACCGCCGGGCCTCCTACAACCCGCCGACTATCCATCGGCCCTCCTGCAACCATCCGGTCCTCCGTCGGCCCTTCCTGCAGCCTACCAGCCTGCCACCGGCCCTCCTGCAGCCCGTCAGCCTGCCGTCGGTCCTCTTGCAGCCCGCCAACTATCCGTCGACCCTTTTACAGCTTGCTGGTCTTCCGTCGGCCCTTCCTATAGCCCATCAGCCATCTGTCGGACCTTCTGCATCCCATCGCCAGCCCTTCTGCAGCCCGCTGACTATCCGCCAGCCCTCCTGCAGCCCGCTAGTCCTCTGTCGGAACTCCTGCAGCCCGTCGTCGACCTTCCTATTGCTCGTTGACTATCCACCGGCCCTCTTGCACCCTGTTGGCCTTTCGTGTGGCCCCACGTGCAGCCTACCATCGACCCTCCTATAGCCGGCCCGGCCCTCTTGCACCCTGTTGGCCTTTCGTGTGGCCCCACGTGCAGCCTACCATCGACCCTCCTATAGCCGGCCCGTTAACCTTTTCTGTAGCCCAGCCAGTCTTTCTGCCGGTATCCCTTACATGCTGGCCTGCCTGCGCCTTGCGCTCTATCGGCCTGCCTATCTACGGCCTACATGCATTCTTGCACTCTGCCAACCCTCCTGCGCTTTGCCGTCTTGTTGGCCTGTATGTGTCATGCTCTCTGACGATCTGCCTGTGCATTGCGCTCTGTCGGCCTGCCTGCGCCTGCACTCGTGCCCTGCGCCCTTCAATTTATCGGTTCGTCTGTGCTTTGCACTTTGTCGGTACGCCTGCTCGCACTCGTGCCCTACGCCCTTGCATTCTACCGATTCGCCTACGCATGCACTCGTGCCCTGCCTCCTATATTCTATCAGTCCGCCTAAGCCTGCATTAGTACTTGTGCCCAGCGCCCTTGCGTTCTATCGGTCCGCCGGCGCCTGTAGTCGTGCCATGCACCCTTGCATTCTATCGGTTCGTCGGCGCCTGCATTCGTACCCTGCGCTCTTGTATTCTACCGATTTGCCTGCGCCTACGCCCTGTATTCTACCGGTCCGCTCGCTTGCACTTGTGCTTTGCGTCCTTACATTCTACCGATCTGCCTGCGCCTCCACTAGTGCCCTACCGGTTCGCTTGCCTGTACTTGTGCCCTGCGCCCTAGCGTTCTATCTGTCTGCCTGCGCCTGCATTCATGCCCTGCACCTTTGCGTTCTACCGGTACGTCTGTGCCCTGTGCCCTTGTGTTCTACCGGATTACCTACGCCCTGTACTTTACCGGTCCACTCGCTTGTACTTGTGCCCTGGGCCCTTACATTCTACCGGTTCGCTTGTGCCTGCACTAGTGCCCTGCGCCCTACACTCTACTGGTCCGCTCGCCTGCACTTGTGCGCTACGCCCTTGCGTTATGTCGGTCCGCTTGCGCCTGCACTAGTGCCCTGCGCCCTGCACTCTACCGGTCCGCTCGCTTGCACTTATGCCCTGTGTCCTTGCGTTTTACTGGTTCACCTGCGCCTGCAGTAATGCTCTGCGCCTTACGCTCTATGGATCCATCTACTCCTTGCTCTCTGTCGATCGGGATCTTTTTCCTCCTTCTGATCGAGCTTCTCTCACTCCGACGTCTCTTTCCTTGGATGTCATCTTATCCTCTCTCTCTCTCTCTCTCTCTCTCTCTCTCTCTCTCCGGTCACACTTGTGACAGCCTTCGGATCCTCTCTTTTCAGTCACACTTATGCCGGTTTTTGGATCCTCTCTCTTCGGTCACACTTGTGCCGATCTTCGGATCCTCTCTCTTACCAGTCACAGTTGTGCCGGCTTTCGGATCCTCTCCCTTTCCTTAGTCACAAATGAGAGCTACGACTTTACTTTCTCTCATTTCTCTATTTTTTCTTCTTTATCGTTGATGATTGAGATCTTCTAGGAGGTGTCAAGTGCTTGCTTCGGCCGGGTGCTTACCTCCTATAAGGTCTCACACATCCATATCTTTTTCTTAGTCGATCTCTCCCATTTCGACCTCCTTTATTACTGGCTTTCATCACCGTCGGTCTCCTCCGCTCTAGTCCTTAGTGATCATTGTCAGCTCCCTAGTTAACCTACTTTCAGGTTTGTCGGGTTTTACCGGTTGTCCTGCTTGCAGGTCAATTAGGTTTCTAGGACGACTTGCTTGCAGGCCACCCTGACGCTATATTTTTACTTTACAGCATAAAAATATGATATTTGATGTAATTTTTTCTTTTCTTTTTCTTTTATTTTATCAAGCAAATTGATGTCAGTTTATACCTTACATCAGTTTGACGGAGGGTATTAGATGTAGAGTTACTATTAGTCCCACCTTAGTTATGGTATTGTAATGGTGTGCGTTCTCTCTCTGTATAAGGAGAAGTAATTTTATGTAATGATATATACAAAGAGATAATACAATGAGTTTTCTCCCCAAAACCCTAGTCTCTGTCTTCCTCTCTCTTCGTAATAGATATATTATAAAACCAAGCAATGATTTTTTACCTTTGAATAATAACTTTTGTTGTATTTGATAGATTTTGTTATGGGAGCATTATATATGATATTTACTGATTAATGTAATAAATTATTTAGGACCAAAATTATGCATAAATAATGAAAACTTATTAATATCAGGTCTTATGAAACAGTTAATATCTCTTATAAAATAAATATTAACTTTTCATGTGTAGTGTATACTTATTATTGATGGTCAAATATATATACTATATATAATTAAGAATATTATATTATAATATAATAGTTTAATTTTTATTAAAAAAATAATATAAATGTATTGATAAAGTGATCATACACTGTACTCTTCTTATCAACATAATTAGTAGTACTTGTCATTAAGAAAATCATATATAGTGGTCAAATAAACACATACAATATCGATGTGATGAAAAATAACTTTCTAAAAATAAATAGTAACTTATAGGTCTATTATATTTCCTTTATAAATTTAGTTGTTGAATGATCAATAATATTTTAAAATATATTTAAAAAAATATAAAGCAAACAAAGGTTAATGATTTTGTAATGATACAACTACTAATTTTAATAATTACTTTTCTTTATTAAATAATAATTTTTTAAAAATTTATTTTATTTTGTACTGATTGATCAATTTTATCAAAGTAGACAAAAATGACAGATGTGTAATAAAAAAGTTACACTTTATGCAATACAAAAATTACTTCATCTAAATATTGATTCATAATAGATTTCACAAGTTAAATATAAGATGTCATATGTTTTTATAAAAAAGTTACACTTCATTCAATCTAAAAGTTATTATTCAATTGAATGTTGATTCATAGTATATTTCACAAGTTAAATATTAGAATATCATATATTTTAAGAAAAAAGTTATACTTTATTTAGGGGTGTGCAGGATCCAAACCAAACTGACCGAACCAAACCAAACCGACCGAATTTGATCGGTTTCAACACACTCAACGGATCGGATTGGATCAGGATTTCTCAAAACTGATATGACTGGATTGGTTATCGGATTTATCAATTAAAAACCGACCTAAACCGAACCAAACCAAACCGGACTCCAGTTTATAATTTACTAATTTAGTGGTAATTGTTGTGAACTTTTGTTTAATTGTTAAAACTGTACTTTGTAGTTTTTAATATTTAATGGATATGAATATTGTGGACATAATGGTATTGTTGTTGATAATTTGGTATTTTGGTAAGTAATGTAGTATCACTTTATAAGTTTTAAAATAATCATTTTAAAGTTGAAACGATGTCCAAATAAATAAAAAAAAACTAGTAAGCATATGGGCCAAAGCCCAAACCGACCATCCAATCCAATCCAAACAGACTTTAATTGGATTGGATTGGATTCCAGTCTCAATCGGTTTGGATCGGATTGCAAATTCTCAAAACCAACCTAGGTTGGATCGGTTTGGGTTTTACCTAAATAGGTTGGTTTCGAACCGATGCACACCCCTACCTAGCAATAGATCAATTTTGTGAAAATGACGGTCAATGTGATGATTTTGCACTAGGTCCCTCTCAGAAAGATACATTTACAACAAATACCTCCGTTAACTTTTTACCTTCCTTAAATGAGAAAATTGTCCCTATTTCTAAAATCACAAATTTTACTCTTTACTACAACAAAGAGTAACAATCTACATTGTAAGAAATGTTACTATTTATTATCAAAACTTTACTTTTTGCTATAGTAAAATCACTATAGATATTTTTTTTAGAGAAATATCGCTAATAAAAAATTCATATTTTTGTTACAATGATATCATTGTAGCAAATGTTACTCTTTATTATTGAAATCTTACTCTTTGCAAAGAGTAACATTTCGATAATAAATAGTAGCATGAACGACTAGGAGTAAAAGTAGAAACATCAGACGGACAACAAAAGAAATCACTGTAGTATTTTTTTTTTGATAATTATTGTTGTAAAAATAATTGCAACTATGAAATCACAATAGCAAATGTTACTCTTCATGTGATATTCTTGTACAACTGCATGTAGGGGTAAAATTGATATTTTAACAAACGAAAGGGTCTACCACTAAAACATCTCTTTACCACTTTATGTTATAAGGACTTACCACCAATTTGCCAATTTTTATATTGTAGCGGACTATTTTTTTGCTCTGGATGCTACGTGAGCTATCTCGACTATTCATGGAAGAATAAAGAGCCATCCGATTATATTAGGGAGTGGCCCGTGCAACATACTCATACTCTTTTTACATGCAATCAAACTCTCCCTTTTTCTCCTGCATATTAGGGAACGGTTCAGGTGCCCCACATAGCATCCGCAGAGAAAACCATCCTAGCAAAAACAGTCCTTCTTTCAACAATTTAATTAAGTGAATGTTTGTGGACAGTTGGATAGAGGTTTTGATCCAACGATCATCGGCTCTTCAAGGGTTCATACCAAGTCTTTTAGTGTGGGTTTCGATTTGGGGGAAAATAAAAGATTAGAAAGGGATAGAAGAGGTTGTAGAGACTAGTTATAGTCCCAAATTTTTTAAGGACCCCGAGGACTCAAAAGGGTAGTGACGTTGTCACGCCGCCGGCTGAAGTTTTCGACTTGAGACATCGACATCAATTACATTTTAATATGTATGCTCCCCTGAGAAAAAATCATGGGTCCGCCACTACCGACCTAGCTCGAGAAGCCAAACGAACTTGGCTAGGTATCTCCCTCCATGTAGGGCTGGCAATTTCGGACCCGACACGGCAGACTCGACATGAAGTTAGCTGGTCTGGGTCAGGACTAAACGGGTTCAGGTCGTAAATGGGTCGACACGATAGACCCGTTTAATAAACGGGTTAGGTCTGGGTTTAGGGTCTGGACACGGTAGACCCGGGAAGACCCGTTTAAAATTCAATGAGTCGTGTCGGGTCTACCCACAATCCGATACTGCAATACATAGTATCAGCGGGTCTATCGGGTTAGGTCGGGTCGAGTCGGATCTGGTCAACTGAATAAACCCATGTGGTAAACGGGTCTACCCATTTATAAATGGGTCGGGTACGGGTTTAGGATCTAGACACGATTAGTTAAACGGGTCGGGTCCGGGTCCAGGTCTAGGGGTTTCCGACACGACACGAACCCAACCCGACCCATTGCCACCCCTACCTCCATGGCGTGGACCGGCTGGGACCCAGCTAGGCCCGACGAGCTTGACCGGGTACCTCCCTTGTAAGAACCATAATTCCCCATCAATTGAAAAATGAACTAGAAATTGAGAGTTGTACATATGGACAGGGTGATCCCTTATAGACCCTGTGGATTTTTGATAGGGGAGCCCACTTGTATCCTGAGTTAAGCTTAATACTAAGCTTAAGCCTGACTTAAATCTTAAGTCTAATCTAAGCTTCAACCTAACCTAAGCTTAAGCTTAAACTTAAGTCTAAGACTAAGCCCAAATGAAGGCCTAGGATTAAGCCTTAGATTAAAGTCTCAAATTTTAATTTGAATACAAAACATAAGCCCTAATTAAATTCCCAAACCTAAAGCTTAGATCGATTAAAGCCTAAACTAAATCACGAACAAAACATAAACAAAATCCCTAAACTAAGCCCAAGTCCTAATTAAAGCTAAGTCTAAACCCTAGATTAGGACCTAATACTAAATTCCTAAACTAAGACCCTAACCTAAAACTAATTTGAAACCCAATACTAAACCTAGATTAGGCCTATGTTAATCTTAATCAAAAGCTATAAGCCCTAAAATGAAGACTAACAAGGCCCAATCGCAACTCAAGCCCAACTAGAACCCATCTAAAAGCCCAACTCTAGGATGTTCTATAGGGTGCTAGAAGGCTCTAGTGGAGGGAGAGTGAAGGGATAAAATAAGGGGTGGGTTTAAAGAGGGTTGACTTTAGGGGGGGTGAGATGATTTAACAGGGGGACTTTGAGCTCCTCTCCCATAGAACCAACCAAAGAGAAGTGAGGGAGAGGAGATGAGGCCGGACACCACCATCACCACCCTCCCCTCCTCTCTTCACCTTTCCTCCAAATCCGGCCACAACACCACCCTCCACCATCTCCTCCTCTATTTCAACTTCTCCACCACCCCATTTCGGCCAAAGATACAAGGGCAAGGGGTGGATGGTGATTTCGGTTAACAAAGAAGGAGATGGAGAAGAAGAAGAAGAGAGGAAGAAAGGGAAGCCAGATTTCCGGGTAGATCCTTCCGAATTCAAGGTAAGCCCTTTACTACTACTTGATTTTGAGGCCTATGTAAACTCGGATTTGATTGAAGGCTACATTTGTTTTGGGGTGATTTAGCCTATGAAATTTCAGATTTGATTAAATGCTATAATTATATAGGGTCTTGATTTGGCTTATGTGATTTGAGAATTGATTGAATGCTACAATTGTTTAGGGTGTGGATCTAGACCGTAAATTTCTAGATTTGGTTTATAAAATGTTAAATTGGGAGAAATGACGCTATGATGTTAGGGATTTATATGTCATGTGCAATAGGGGGGATGATGCTATGATTATAGGGATTAAAATGCCATGTAAATTTGGGAAAAATACTTCTATACTTGTAGGGACTAATATATCGTGTAGATTTGGGAGGAAATGATGCTATGCTTGTAGGGTTTGAGAGTATCATACTAAACTAGGTTCTGATGTGTCTTGATTTAATAGGGTATTGGTTAGCCATGCATATTAGGCTTTATGTGATGCTAAGTTAAATCCTAAAATCTGGTGGATGCCATGTTCGAATTCTGGCTTGGGGAATGCCATTCTCGGATTTGGGTTGTTGAAATGCCATGTTTAGAGTTGGGTAGTGCAATGTCGGATTAGGGTTATTTTATCATATGTTCTTTTTAGGGTTGTGATGATATGTAGATTAAGGGTAGGATACCAAGCTCATAATTAGGGTTTAGGTTGAGGTTGAAATTGAGGGTGTGATGCATGCTTGATTGGATTAATTGATGTCATGATTTAGGGCTTCATGCTATGTTGGTTAGGGTGGAATTAGGTTTGGGGCCATGTATACATTGAAATTTGTGATGCCATGCTTAGTTGAAATTTGGAATGTCATACTTGTAAGTGTAAATATTCACTTGATGTCATATTGCTAAATTATAGGAATGTATGCTGTGTTAACCGGGGTGAAAATTATATTATGTTGAGCAAGATTAAAATTCTTGCTATAATAAATGGGGTTAAAATCCATACTAGGTATAGACGGGATTGAAGTTATGCTATGTTAAACGGGTGGAACTTAGGCTATGTTGTCGGTATTTTTGTTCATGCCACGAAGATTAAGGTTTGAGATTCTTGTTATGTCATATTTAGATTCAAAATCATGACCCATATATTAGGGTTTCAAATTTGTGCTATGATAAGTAAGGATTTAACCGTGCAATCTTTAGACTGGGTTTGACACATGCAATCTTAAGTTAGGGTTCGAAATCATTACTAAATGAATTGGAGTTATAACCACGTCACATAGAATTTGGAATCATATTATTTTAAATTAGGGTTTAGAGTGGTAATTATTATATTAAGGTTAGGGGACTTGCCACCATCGAGTTAGGGTTTGGATAATGTTATGATTGGATTAGGGTAAATTGATTTGTTAGATTAGTTAGATGAGAATAATAAATTAATGTACCATACTAGGTTAGATACTTGATAAATTCTATGGTATTTAGAAGACTCGTGATCCAATGAAGACGTAATAGTTGTTAATCCAATAGTGATCAGAGAGTTGAAGTCCTATGATAGTTAGAGTTTAGGACTAGTGTGACTATCATATCACTTGTCGAGGGGTAGGAGACATGTCTCCTGTCCTTGTTTGGTTGGGGGGACGCGTCACCTGCTCATCGAAGGTGATGCACTGTCACGTGAATAATCTAGGTATAGTTAGATCGTATAGGTAGCATAGGGGACACCTTGCGTGACTATTGTACCACTTGTCGTGTGGCTAGGAGGCGTATCTCATGTCCTTGTTTGGTTGGGGGGATGCGTCACCTGCTCACTGAGGGTGATACACTATCATGCGGGTACCTTAGGAGAATTAAATTGTTTAGTAATTAGATAATCGATATTATGATGACTATCAGAATATTAATCATGTGGTAAGTAGTGAAGAGTTGACCGTATGATAAATGAGAAACTAAGTAAATGATTGTGATGATGCCTGGACAATTAGAGAACCAAGTAGTGGATTATGATGATGCCATGAGAATTGGAAAGCTAATTGGATGATGACAATGCTGTTTTGATAATTGTAGGATTAATTAGACTATGCTCGTAGTAGGTTAGTTAGGCCCGGTGCTATGAGGAATGATCAATCCATGCATGCGGGATACGATATGACCATCGCGTACGGGACGGGGGTGATTTCCCCCAACATCGTACGTGGATGGTGGTCATATCGTCGCATGCATTGGTTGAACTTACCGTATAACATTGATAGACCCTAACACGTAGACCCTAATATTATTAACATTATTCGTAAATATAAGGACTCACGCGGTTTACCACGATAGATTTACATACCTTTGGGTTAAGATAGATTGGATACAAACTTCGATACGTTAAGGATCACATATGGATGATGTCAAGACTAAGTCATGACAATGTTAGGACTAAGTCAGGACCTCTATCCTGTTAAGGACTGTAGATGCCAATTAGGAAAGAATATGTGGTTTTTAGGCTTTATCGGACTATGTGTTGTCCTAGTGTTTCGTAGGTGGCATGTTGGCACCTACGTGTGACGTCGGGATCCCGCCCCTTTTAGGATAAAGGATTTGCAGAGCCATAGCAGAGTGTCTACGACACTGTTAAGTCCAGTGCTGCGGCATAGGGACTGGGACCTGCGAGTCCCAAGCACGTGACTCAAGGATGGCTAGTGGTTTTGCCGGAGAGGCGTGCTGTGCACGGACATAAGAAAGTCCGTTTTGGCGAGTGCTTTCGCGCAGGCACTTCGCAGGGGAGTGGGTCCGATGAGTCGTTGGGGAGCGGGCTGGTCTGTGTGACGCCGCTGCCGGACCCGTGGTTGTTGGGCGAGAAGTGCCGTTGTCTAGTGCACTGTCTGGGTTTCCGGGTAGCGCCCGAAGAGAGCAGGGTGCGCCCCTCGCTTTGTGTTCTTTTATGGCTTCTGATATCCTTTACCCTAAATGTTTCAGTGTAAGTAAACCTGGACAAGGTTTGACTACTACTAATTATCCTTAGTGGACCTTGGTGGTATGGACTAGGTTATCTATTACTATAAATTCTTGGTTGGCGTGTTAGTACAACCAACCTTAGCAAGAACAATAATATAATAGATCTTTGTTGGCTTGTTAGTACAGCCAACCCCGAGTAAGCATGATGATATGGTAGACCTCGGTTGGCGTGTTATTAGAATAAACCTTGATAAGAATAGTAGTATGGTAAACCTTGGTTGACGTGTTAGTACAACCAACATTGGTAAGCCTGTTAGTATGGTAGACATTAGTTGGAGTGTTCGTACAAACAATCTTGATAAGCATGTTAGTATAGTAGATCTCAGTTGACGTGTTATTACAACCAACGTTAATAGATATGTTAGTACTGTAAACTTAGTCAGTTTGTTTTGAGTACAATAGATCTTGGTATATTGAGGATAGTAAATCTTGATGTGATTGAATATAGTAAACTATGGACAACTCAATGACAGTAAATCTGGATGATTCGTATGCAGTGATTCTTTGGATGATATATGATAAATCAGTAATTAAAGTAACACATAGTAGTAGTGGCTCTCACTGAGTCACTTAGCCCTTCTAAGTGACTCAGGGTTTTGTGTATGTCTTTTACCAAAACTTAGGTTCTGGTAGCTAGAGCTCGAGGACAGTTGATCGTATAGGAGCTATGTCTTGTCAAGGCTTGGAGCGATCGTGGAGCGTGCAAATCGAGGACTCAAGGTGACGATAGTACTATCACGTGGAAGCCTTCTATAGTAGAATGTGAAACACTTAAAAGAAAGTTAGTGTTGATGTACCTGTAAATTGATACCATTAGTGGAAATGAAATGGAATTGGAGTTGATACCGATTGCCTCTTACATAATAAACAAGTAAATCTGAGTGTGGGGCCTCCGGGCCAGACTAGTGGATGTGAGATAGCCACCTATATGGACTGCACGTGCTCCTGTTGGGATGTTACTATTAGGAGGATGTGGAGCAGGGCTCCATCCCCTAAGAGTGACATTCTACTCAGTCGAGTTCTTTCTCTCTCTCATTCCCTCACCTCTCTGAACCTCTTCAATAATAACATGGTTTTTAAGTCTCTTATGCAAAAGCTGAATCCCTCTTCGGGGTCTGGGGTTGCTTAAGCACCACCCGATTGTAGGACCAGACTCGAAGGCTTGGGACGAGCCCTAGTAGGGGAGACTCTTCAAATTAAATATTTTTAAATCTAAAACTACTTCACTTCAAAAAAAAAAAATCACTAAAATCTCACACCTCGGATTTTCTCCAGTGTGGCCACATGGACTGAAAATTCGGGGCGTGACATCCCTGGCCCCCGCTGAGCCCGCTGCCAGAGACGTAGCTGCTGGAAAAAGATATGATGTATTGAATGGCCAGGATTAAAAATAGAAACATCATACGGACGACAAAAGAGATTTTTTAGGGGTCTGTCAGACCACCTCAGGACCACCCCAGCACCGCCGAGGCAAGCTGGGAACGATCCTCTACTGCGTCGACCTCGAGAGATCTCAGCCGTTAATCACGCTCTGATCCCGAGGTCATGGGCTCATCATCCAGACTGAGTTGCCTGTCTCCTTAGCACTTAAGGTTACAGTGGTAGGATCCTATAGAGCTGATCCTGTTCAAATAAGGTCGTGACCAATGCCGTGTTGTAGCCTTCTTTAAGCAAGGAAACACATTACCCCCCATCCGATGTGGGACTAAACTCACTTCTGTATCTTCAGGGCATCTTCTTGTGAAAGCATAACGGGCTGCAAGCCTGCGAGTTCAAAATTGTTGGGCCAGTCTCTTCCAAACAGAGAAAGGAAGTTATTGGGCCGGTTGTGGATTCAAGAAAAGAATCTGAATTGTCAATAGATCCAAAAGGGGGATGCATCCTCAGTTGGCCGAAGGGGCACAACAACAACACCAACTCATAAAAGAAAAAAATTAAAAATTAAAAAAAGAAGGAAGTTCTTATAGTCTTGTTCATAAGTGGGACCGACGTCGGGCCCTGGGAAGCGTTGCGTCTCCTTCGCTACAACCTACCACCACCGCTCCGTCTCCACCGCCTCTCTCTCCGCTCATCTGAGAAGACGTCGATTTGTATTGCGGTTCTAAAATGTTGAAGCATCTTTTAAATTGGCATCTCAACACTCAAGCCGAGAGCCTAACTTTCATACAAAGAAATATGAGCCACACCCATGAAGAATTCTAAGGGAAATGGATTGCTTTAGATGCCGAGAAAAAGGGTGATTTGTTGAATATTGCCATATAAGAATCCTAAGGGGAGTCTTTACTACTGTGAAGGTTGATGGTGCCCAAAAATTAGCACCAGTCCGTCATCAAAGTACACGAGATCGCCTCCGGTTCAAGAGTTCGTCCCGTTTCCCCTAGGAGAAGCCCAACTCGTTTTAGCCCCAAACTCGAGTGAACAATCGCAGAGTCAGCTCGCAGGTTACTTGCCAACTGAAGCTGGGAAACCTAGCTCACCAATCGCCTTGGCATTGCGGTTCGGACGCCTCGCGCCCAGATTGCTCTTCACCTATAGCTTGCACGCGATCAGCCCATACATGGGGTATCACCTTTTGTTGGAAGAACAAAGAACACTTCAGAAGATTCAGCACGTGATCACCTATAGCTCGGATACCGAGGTCGCCCGCGATCGGCCTGCACGCGAGGTATCGCCTTTTGTTGAAAGCTTAAAGAATATTTCAGAGGATTCAGCACCTGCTCACCTATAGCTCGGGATATCGAGGCCGCACGTGAGTAGCTCGCACACAAGGTCACCCGCGATCAGTCCGTACGCGAGATATCGCCTTTTGTCGGAACATCAAAGAACACTTTAGAAGATATATTCATCACCTGCATCGCTCGCCACCAACAGCTCGGATATCCACCGCACACATGAGACAGCTAGCTCATTCGCGGAAGAGATCACCATTTGCCTATAGGGATTCCATACCGCAAGATGCCATTGGATCGATAGGTGTCCTCGTTCTGGAGGAACTGCATGGACGATTATAGTCCAAGTTCGCTATGCGCAAACCTATTTGGCTGTAAATGAAACCAACTCTCGGTCTAGAGCCTTCCGGGGTGCCACTTGGAGCGGACAAGACCAGCGCATTCCCCCTTCAACCTCGGACAACCAGTTGGCCAGTAAGACGACATAGCACATTTAAAGCCCCATGTGCGAGCACGAGGGTGCACAAAGAGACAGGTGGGCTAGCACGTGACGGCCTGCAGTGATCGGAGAAAGGCTATAAAGGTACGACTCAAGGATTCAAAGTACAGGTTCGAATTCCAAAAACTCGAACTACCTTCTGATCATCCAACCTCCCCTTTTAAGAACTCTACTGACTTGAGCGTCAGAGGGCCTGCGCTCTGAGAGGAGCCAGCCATTTTAGCCCCTTTGTTTTGCAGGTCGCGGGAGAAATCTCCGAGATTTCCCCCGACAAAGTTGATTGACGAAAAAGTAAAAGAAACACTCGAGTAAGAGAACTTGATCAGAACGAACAACTTTGCATTTTCAGAGCAGTGACTATGCATTGGTGCGAGCCTTATTTTGATTTATCGAAGTAGAGAACCAGTTGAATATCAATATTTCAGACACGTGTTAGATGCTACAAAAAACATTTTCAACCTCGCCATTAAAATGGTAGAGAAGTTGAAGATCCCACAGGGGAGCATCCGACTAGACGGGGCCATGGCCCCCCTAAAATTTTAAAAAGGTCTTGAGGCCTCCATTGAGATTATAAAGTTTTAAAAAATATTCATAAATGGCCCCTCCAAAATTTTTAATTTTGCAATTCCTGGATCCCCCACAGTGACATCCTTACAAAATAACTTGGGTAAGGGATGTGTCTGTATAAGTCACTATAAATGCTTAGTTGAATGTAAATTCACTATGGATGAAGACAGTTTAATCTCATTCCAATGAATGTCACCCACATCTTGTTGACATGAAAATACCATGGAGAAGCATCCTCGTCCTTAGACCGAGTTTGGTAGGCAGAAAGTTTCACTAAAGAGGGGAAAGGAAATTGGAGTCCCTCACATGAGCCCTAGTATGTGGGTTTGGTAGCAGGGCAAGTTTAACTAGGGAAGGGGAAAGTAAATCTAATCGTGCGCAAAAAAAAAACGAAACGGTGAAAAAGTGACGGGCATCATATTTCTCTCTTCACCGAGAGGAGTCATATTCGCCGGCTTTGCATTCTCTTTCACCTTCCTTAGTTAAAACTTTCTTGCTATCAAACACGGCCTTACAAACTTACTTGGGTGAACGGTGTGTATTCATACATCGCCAAAAGATGCTTAGTTGATTTTAGCACTGTCATTCCAATTTTCACAGTGTCACCCACATCTTGTTGGTCCTTAACTTTATGATCGAGAGATCCTTCACGATGACTAGGGGTGTAAAAAAAAGCATGATGTCCAAAGTCTGGCCCACTTGGCCTGTAAGTCACAAAAAGATGCTTGATTAAATTTAGGAACACCATCTATGAAGACCAGGGGTGCAACTTGGGCGGGTTGGACCTGACCCAACCCGAGCCCAACCCAGGTTTTGGTCGTGTTTGGATTGATGTATTTGAAAATTGGGTTGGATTAGGGTTGCAACAATACAACCCGAGTTGAATTTAGGTCGGGCTCGAGTTGAGGGGTCGGACAACCCAACCCAATCCGAACCCAAGGACTTATGTATATCTACGAGTCTGTGATCTATAGGTAACAATCACAACCAACCCGAATACTCATATGTTGAGGTGTCACAGTCACAATCATTCATTTCACCCAGTTCCATATTATTTATTTGACTCTTGCTTATCAAATAAAGGCATTATCCAATGATCTAGTTGCATGGGTAGAAATGTAAAAAAAGTAGTATGGTAGTATTAACAAGTAAAAGTTTTTTTTAGATTTTGATCTTCAAATGTTAAAATTTTAAACAATAAGTAGATCCGAATCTGCACAACCCGACCCGACCTACCAACTTGAGCCCAAGCCGAGTATAAATTTTTTTGCTTTGGTTGGGCTTTCGTAGGGCATCTCGGGTTGGAAGTTGGGTTGGGTTAGAGGTTTTAGTACTTGGGTTGGGCTTAAGTTGACCCTCAACCTGACCCAACCCTACCGAGTTACAGTCCTAATGAAGACTAGGGGTGGGACTTGGGCCGGTCTGACCCGAACCTGACCCGCCCAACCCGAACAATGGACAAACATGGGCATAGTTGGTTAAAAACTAGACGTATTTGGACAAAAAAAGATCAACTCGATTTCAATTTGGACAGATTTGGGTACCGATCTTCCCAACTCGAGAAACCTGAGGAAGTGATACATTAAGATCAGTGTTATCAGAACCGGACCGGACCGGCCGGTCGGACCGGTGAACCGGTGATCCGGACCCTTGGCCGGTTCGGTTGATAGATCGGATCGGAAATGCTAAAGAACCGGAAAAACCCAAGTGAACCGGCCGGTTTTGTGTGAACCGGTGTGACCCGGCCCGGTTAAAACTTAAAAACCCACCCTTAACCTCTCCGTTCTCTGTCTCTTTCTCTCTCTCGAGCGGCGAGATCACCCTCAACCTCTCTGTTCTCTGTCTCTTTCTCTCTCTCGAGCGGCGAGATCACCCTCAACCTCTCCGTTCTCTGTCTCTTTCTCTCTCTCGAGCGGCGAGATCAAGGCCTCAACCTCTCCATTCTCTGTCTCTCTCTCTCTCGAGCGGCGAGATCAAGGCCTCAACCTCCGAGTCTCCGACCTCTACTCCGATCGACAATCCCTCGATCTCCCACTGAGATCACCCTCGACGATAGATCGGATCGGATCTACCTCGAGCGGCGAGATCACCCTCAACGGCTCAACCTCCGAGTCTCCGACATCTACTCCGATCGACAATCCCTCGATCTCCAACCGAGATCACCCTCGATCTCCAACCGAGATCGATCACCCTCGACGATAGATCGGATCGGATCTACCTCGCTGCCCTTCGACTGAGATCATCCTCGAGGGCCTCGACGATAGTTCGGTTGATAGATCGGATCGGATCTACCTCGCTGCCCTCCGACCGAGATCACCCTCGAGGGCCTCGACGATAGTTCGGTTGATAAATCGGATCGGATCTACCTCGCTGCCCTCCGACGAGATCACCCTCGAGCTCGGACCTCTACTGCAGATCTGCAGATCTTGTTCTCCAACCAACAATCCCTCTAGATCCCTTGAGCTGCGTGATCCATCCCTTGATCTCTGATCGACGATCCCTGGTCGAGATCCCTCAGCTGCGTGCCCTCCAACCGAGATCACCCTCGACGATAGCTCGGTTGATAGATCGGATCGGATCTACCTCGCTGCCCTCCGACGAGATCACCCTCGATCTCCGACCGGCAATCCCTCGAAATCCTTTGAGCTGTATGATCCATCATCCATCCCTTGATCTCCGATCAACGATCCCTGATCAAGATCCCTCACTGCATGATCTCAAACGTTAGATCTATTTTTAATATTAATAAATATTATTTATATATTTATTTAAATATATCACCGGTTCAACCGGTTGACCCGACGGTTGAACCAAAGACCCGTGACCCGGGCCCTAAACCGGGTCAACGTCCGGTCCGGGTCTGATAACATTGATTAAGATTGAATGCTTTGGTAGTTTTTTTTTTTTATGGAAATCAAAGACTGTATGTTTGATGTTGAACGCTAAGAATTTGTTTGAAATATGTGAGGATATAGGTTGGATTTTATGTTATCGTTATGCAAATCAAAGATTTTTTTTATACAATTCAAAAATATGTTGATTTTTTTTCCATTTATTTATGTGCATAAGCATTTCTAATTAGGCAACCCACTCATTATTTTGCAAATTGGGCAACCCGAGCAACCTGAACAACTAGAATGGGCAATCACGGGTTGGGCTTCCACGGATTCTCTGGGTAAAACGGGATAAGGTTTGTGCAAGTCAGGTTGGGCATGGGCAGACCACTTAACTTGCCCAATTCCCACCCCTAATGACTTTATGATCGAGAGGTCCTTCACAATGAGTACGGTAGAAAAAAAAAATAGCCCAACATCCCAAGCTGGCCTGACTTGGCCCATAAGTCAATGGCCCGAGCAATGTCAACGGCCCAACCCAAAAACCACACTGGTCAGGTTGGCCACGACATTGATCCAGGGGCCCAACCCAAGGTGGGCCTAGCCCGAATGTCGGTCCTCCATGTTGGCCCAAAAACCTGACCCAAAATCTTTTTTTTTTTAATCATGTATATAGTTATAATAGAAAACATAAAATCTATGGTGATGCAATTTCAAATTTTGTAATTAAACAGGAGATGCAATTTCAAATTTTGTAACCAATATTTCATAAGGTTATTTAGACCTTGCCCCCCAACTTATACCTTTAATTCGACTTTGACCCCCAAACTTTTGATAATTAGACTGTGCCTCCCAATTTCACGGATTTCGCGAGCGCGCCATGGTTGACCAATGTTTGCTCATGTTGACACTCTGTGCATTCCCACATTGACAATACTACACCTTCACATTTAGACTTTACCCCTTCAGTTGATAAGAACTTGTAGCTATACAACGGCTATAAATGGGGGCCAAAGTCATAAGGGGTAGTATTCTCAATATGGGAATGCACAGAGGGCCACAGAGGGTCAGCGTGAGCAAAATGTTGGTCAACCACAACGCACACATAGAATCCGTGAAATTGGGGGGGCGGAGTCTAATTATGAAAAGTTTGGGGGTCAAAGTCGAATTAAAGGTATAAGTTAGGTGGCAAGCTCTAATTAAATGAACTTCAATACTTTAATAGCACACATCACAAATTTTTTTGGAAAAAATGACATATCTGGCGGACGGACACGGACACAAAAGCGATAGGATTAAAACAAAGATGACTGAAGCGAATGCTGCTTGACTACAAATTTTTTTGAAGATGTTTGAATTCAAATTTCACTGAAATCTCACCAAACGACAATCATGCTTTTCATCATCGATAGGAAATTTGTTGTCAGCACCGATGGATTAGTCCAACACCCAAACCGATCACATTCGTCGATACTTCTTACAACTCCCAGTTACTGAAATGATGGTAGTAATGATCGACTTTTCTTTCGGGAATTTGCGACGACTGGGGGTTTGCAATCAGGTTCACAAAAGAAAATGGGTAGATCTACGTATCGCCAACCGATGATTGAGACCTACATGAAAGGCAAAGACTGTAATAACAACAGGCTGCTCTTATTAGTGTATAGCCTTTGCCTTTCATGTAGGACTCAATCGTCGGTAGATGAGGTGAAGATCTATCGAATTTTTAAACTTCTTTTCAAAGATTTTTTGGTCCCTTAAAAGAAAAGTAGATTATTACTACAAGATTGAAGATTGCTACAATCTTAGTTGCTCTGTCTCCCTAACGAACAATAGATTATTATTACAAGATTCAACATCTACACAGTTCATAATTTTGCTACACAATTTTTCCAAACAATTTGAGTTCATATAATAACCAAATAGGATTCCTTGATTGATACTTTGAAGCAGACCAACTTTATTTTTTACGAGAAGAATCAAGTAGATCAAAATCGCACTACTTTCATAGAAAAAGAATAAGGATCGGTTGAAAATTGAAAACTGGTAATCTAAACCAAACTACGGGCACAAAAAAAAGGGAATACAAAAATTTAAATGCGGGAAAAAAAAAAATGAGAGCCAAACTACACACACGAGAAAAAAAAAAAATGGAGAAGCTGAATATCCATGGAGAAGCATCCTATCCTTACAAGATTACTTGGGCAAATGAAGTGTCGTTATAAGTCTCTAAAAGATGCTTAGTTAAATTTAAGATAATTACTATAAAGGCTTCTTGTGGTGCAATGTCATTGCAATGAATGTCATGCACACCTCGTTGATCCTTGACTTTATGATCGAGAGGTCCTTCACGATAACTGGTTTAATACCCATTTCTTCAAATGTTGGTATTAGATATAGTGTGTTAGTATTCTATTAGTCCCACCTCGGTTGTGGTAACATAATGGTGTGCGTACTCTCTCTATATAAAGAGAGGTAGTCTTATGTAATGTTATTTGTGATTAATGAGATAATACAAAGAGATTTTCTCCCTAATCCTATTCTCTCTCCGCCTCTCTTCGTAACAGTTGGGAAGAACTTGAAACCATCGAGGTCTGGTGAAGTGAATGAGCAAAATTGTATTGTTCATTCTGATTTCATTATGTTGTCCAAGTGTAAATTAAAAAAAAGAAGAAGCAAGGGGACAATACAGTGTATGCCGTTGTGACAAAAAAGTGCAAGAAGAGATAAAAATGAAGATCCTCTGCAGGATCCGACATCTAATGGTTGCTCTCAAAATGTTCGGATGTGATCCAAAAGAATTACCTGATGAATTACCACCCCTTCGGGATATTCAGCATGCAATAGATTCGGTTATGTGAGCAATATTTCCTGTTATGCCTGCATATCGAGCTAATCTTACTGAAAGTGCAAAGCTTAAAAGACAAGCTGAAGAGACTTTGAAGAAGCAATTTGTCAGAAAAAGGACCGGAGATGGGAGAATGTGTGTAGATAATCAAGCCATCAACGTGAATGCTGTCAAATATAGCACAATTGCAAACTTTAGATGATGTGCTTGACAAGATCGCATGAACCACCATCTTATCCAAGATCGACTAGCGGAGCATTTCGTTGGATTCACATCAGGTTAGAAGATGTTAGACAAACCACATACAAGATGGAGGGACTGTCCAAGTGGTTGCTTACGCCTTTTTTAGTATTTCCAAGGCTCCCAACGCTTTTATGAGGGTGATGACATAATCATTTGACTGCCACCTTGGTATCCTTGTGATGGTCTCTTTCGATAACATCTTAGTCTACAATAATACTAAATATGAGTATATGAACCCACCAGGGGATTGGAGAGTTGGCAAAGCAACTGATGCTTTGGTGATGAGGTTGTGGGTTCAACTCTTCCTCCCCTCGATTTACCCAGGAGTGAAGTGGGAATTGCCGAGTGGGTCGGGCTTCACTCCCGGAGGGATTAGTCCGAGCGTGAAGTGGGCCATTGGCTGAAAGGTTTCAGGACACCCGCCGATGTCAAAAAAAAAAAAAAAAAGATGAGTATATGAAGCACCTTCATCAAATTTAAAAAATTGTACCTTTTTGAGCCCACCAATTATCTTGCTATAATTTGTGGTTTCTTCCAAGAGTGTTGAGACAGACCTAGAGAAAGTTTTTTGAGAACCCCTCCAAGTACGAAGGGAGGGTTAGGCAGCCCCCGACCAGTTATCTATTAATCAAGAAGTAATAAGACTACAAAATTTACTGTCATTCTCGCTAAAAAAAGCACCCCAAGGAATGATCCATAGCTTAAAAGTACCGACGACCGACCGCTGGAGGTCCTCCATCCTCGACAACTTGCCGCTGAAAGTTAAAGCTATTGTTTGGTTGGCCTTGTATCAACCAATGTTCATGGCGGCTTGAAATTTCGATGGTTAGCTAGTTTTTTATGAAGGATATATTCATAACTTCAGTACTTAAATAACATATGTATCACAAAATGTTTGAAGGACCGACATTTTCTAGCAGACGGGTGCGGCGACGAGAGCGGTAGAGAAGATTAAAACAAATATGACCGAAGAACTGCTGCCCGACTCGTAAATTTTTTTAAGATGTTAGAATTGGGATTTGGCTGAATCTCACCAATAGACAATCACCACCTCCATGAAATCAGTTGCTAGCGCCAATGAATCTTCCGAAGCCCCCAACCGATCACATTCATCGATGCTTCTTACAAATCCCACTTGCTGAAATCACCGATGAATCTTTTTTCTTAGACCCAAACCAATCACCTTCATCAAATTTTGCAAGAAGAATAATTTCCAGACAAATTAGACTTCCTATAATGACCACATTGTATTCATTGAATCACAAAAAATTCGTTTTTTACGAGAAGAATCAAATAGATCATTTTTGTACAGAAAAAAAAAGGGGATCGGATGCAAATCGTAACCTGGCGATTATGAACATCCGAAAATGCAGAGGGCAGCTGTCCGATTCAGACCCGAGACCCCTTCGGAGATGATAACCCCATCGAAGCCAAACTACACGCACAAAAAAAAAAAAAAAAGATGGAAATTTTAATGTAGAAGAGAAAAAAAACGAGAAATGGAATCCAAATCCGTACCGGCAGCCTTGCGTTCCGAACGATGGTGAAGATCCGACGAGTTGCGGTCCGACTTCGTCGACGTTGGCCGGACCCGCCGATGAGGACGATACTGTCCGGCCATCGCAGCTGCTGTAAGCTAAAAAAAGTATTTAGGTCTGTCAGACAACCTCAGGACCACCCCAGCGCCGCCGAGGCGAGCTGGGAACGATCCTCTACTGCGTCGACCTCGAGAGATCTCAGCCGTTAATCACGCTCTGATCCTGAGGTCATGGACTCATCATCCAGACTGAGTTGCCTGTCACCTAAGCGATTAAGGTTACAGTGGTACGATCCTATAGAACTGATCCTGTTCAAGTAAGGTCGTGAACAATGAGGCAAGGTAGCGCTATTTAACCATGAAAGCGCACTCTCCCTTTTCCGATGTGGGACTAAACTCAGCTCCCTACCTTCAGATAGGGGTGGCAATGGGTCGGGTCGGGTCGGGTCGGGTACGGGTCGTGTCGTGTCAGGTTCGTGTCCAAAACCCCTAGACCCGGACCCGACCCATTTAACTAATCGTGTCTAGATCCTAAACCCGTACCCGACCCGCTTATAAACGGGTAGACCCGATAACACCCGGTAAGACCCGTTTATCACCCGGGACTATTCAGTTGACCCGATCCGACACAATCAGACTCGACCCGACCTGACCCGAAAGACCCGCTGGTATTATATGTTATAGTATCGGATTGCGGGTAGACCCGACCCGACCCGTTGAATACTAAACGGGTCTTCCCGGGTCTACCGTGTCCAGACCCTAAACCCGGACCCGACCCGTTTATTAAACGGGTCTATCGTGTCGATCCGTTTAGCCCTGACCCAGACCCGCTAACTTCGTGTCGGGTCTGCCGTGTCGGGTCCGAAATTGCCAGCCCTACCTTCAGGTTCAGGGTATTTTGTGAAAGCATAACGGGATGCAAGGCCGCGAGTTCAAAATTGGTGGGCCGCTCTCTTCCGAACAGAGAAGGGAAGTTATTGGGCCGATTGTGAATTTAAGAAAAAGAATCTGAATTGTTATTTGATCCAATAGGGAAATGCATGCATCATGGGTGGACAAAGGGGCACACCACCACCACCAACTCATAAAGAAGAAAGAAGTCTACTAACTCAGTTGATTGTTCTTAAGTGGGCCCGACATTTGGCTCCGTGATGCGTTGCGGTCTCCCTCGCTACAGCATACGACCAACCCCCTCCATCTCCACCGCCTCTCTCTCTCCCACTCATTTGAGATGACATCGATTTGTATTGCGGTTCGCAACAAAGTGGCGGCACTGAATAACACAAAAACCATGTAATCCAAACCTCTTAAAATAGTGCTTTTCGTGATGATACAAATGATAGGGATCGGATTAAATATTTAATCTTCCTTGATCATGCATGGTTATTTGGATGAGAATTTTACCGTGGGGTGATCAGCCCTTTATAGATCCAGTCGGTAAAACGAATGGCAGTTTTTCCTTCGATCTCTGATTGCTCTGAAATTTTATGAGCACGTAACCACCTTCGTTCTGGAGATCCTTGAATTGGAACGGAGTCAATTCGATATATAGATCTCCCGAAACAATTAAAACGACGGGACTGTTCTGCTATAGATTTCTAGACGAAAATTGCTGCACGTTGACGATCAATCTCCTTGCAATCTTTAACCATGTATTCTCGCGTCGCTCGAGAATCAGCCCGGTGGAAAGCCTTTCTTACAATCCTGAGGGATATGGAGAGCTACTTTGGATTAGGGTTGATCTCCAAGATCAAACCCTCGCATCCGAGAGAGATGGAGAGCTACTTTGGATTAAGTCACATCTTTAATCACTTGCGGACTACCTGCTTAACCATTCATCTCATGAATATATTATAGTGCCAAATCGATTAATAAATAACTGAGGAAAAACATAAAACATTGTTTGAGGACATACAACCCTAATAATCTCCCACTTGCACTCATAACCAATGTGATACACATCTAACCCCCATCCTATCGACATGATAGTCAAAGGCCTTTGCAGGTAATGTCTTTGTAAAAAGATCTGCGAGGTTCCCTGCTGATGCTATCTTGGTCACCAAAACGTCTCCACATTTCTCAATATCGTTGAGAAGATGAAATTTTCTTTCAATGTGTTTAGCTCCCTTATGGTTCTTTGGTTATTTGCTCTGAGCAACAGCCCCACTGTTATCACAGTAAAGTGTAATGGGCATCTTTGCTGCAAGCACTACCTCCAATTCTTGAAGAAAGTTCTTCAACCATACTGTCTCCTTGGCTGCCTCGCATGCTGCCACGTATTCAGATTCAGTAGTTGAATCCGCAACGCACTATCCCCTTTTCGATGTGGGACTAAAACTCACTTCTATACTGTATGGGCACCTTGTGAAAGCATAGCGGGCTGCAAGCCCAAAATTGTTGGGCTGGTCTCTTCCAAACAAAGAAAGGAAGTTATTGGGCCGGTTGCGAATTCAAGAAAAGAATCTGAATTGTCATTAGATCCAAAAGGGAGATGCATCCTCAGTTGACCAAAGGGGCACAACAACAACTCAAAAAGAAAAATAAAAAATAAATTTAAAAAAGAAGAAGGAAGTTCTTATAGTCTTGTTTATAAGTGGGCCCGACGCCGGGCCCTGGGAAGCGTTCCTTCTCCTTCGCTACAACCTACCACCACCCCTCTGTCTCCACCGCCTCTCTCTCCACTCATCTATGATGCCGTCGATTCGTATTGAGGTTCTAAAATATTGAACCATCTTTTAAATTGGCAGCTCAACACTCAAGCCGTGGTCCTAACTTTCATAAAAAAGCAATATGAGCCACACTCATGAAGAATTGTAAGGGAAGTGGATTGCTTAGATGTGGAGGAAAGGGGTGATTTGTTGAATATTGCCATATAAGAATCCTAAGGGAAGTCTTTACTAATGCGAGGGTTGATGGTGCCCAAAAATTAGCACCAGCTCGTCATCAAAGTACACGAGGTCACCTCCAGTTCAAGAGTTCATCCCGTATCCCCAAGGAGGAGCCCAGATCGCTTTAGCTCCAAACTCGTGTGAACAATTGCAGAGTCAGCGCGCAGGTTGCTCGCCAAGTGAAGATGGGAAACCTACCTCACCAATCGCCTTGGCATTGCGGTTCGGATGCCTCACGCCCAGATTGCTCTTCACCAAGAGCTCAGATACCGAGACCGTTCTCGATCAGCTCGCACGCAAAGTCTCCTGCGATCAGCCCGTACATGAGGTATCACCTTTTGTCAAAAGAACAAAGAACACTTCAGAAGATTCAACACGTGATCACCTACAGCTCGAATATCGAGGTCGCCCGCGATAAGCCTGCACGCGAGGTATTGCCTTTTACGGAAAGCTCAAAGAATATTTCAGAAGATTCAGCACCTGATCACCTACAGCTCGGATACAGAGGCCGCACACGATTAGCTCGCACATGTGGTCACCAGCGACCAGTCCGTACGCGAGATATCGCCTTTTGTCAGAACATCAAAGAACACTTCAGAAGATATATTCATCACCTACATCGCTCGACACCAACAGCTCGAATATCCACCGCACACGCGAGACAGCTAGCTCATCCGCGGAAGAGATCGCCTTTTGCCTATAGGGGTTCCATACCGTAAGACGTCGTTGGATCGATAGGTATCCTCGTTCTGGAGGAACTGCGTGGATAATTGTAGTCCAAGTTCGCTATGAGCAAACCTACTAGACTGTAAACGAAACCAACACTCGGTCTAGAGCCTTCCGAGGTGCCACTTGGAGTGGACAAGACCGGTGCATTCCCCCCTCAACCTCGGACAGCCAGCTAGCCAGCAAGACGACATAGCACATTTAAAGACCCATGTGCGAGCACTAGAGTACACAAAGAGACAGGTGGGCTGGCATGTGTCGACTTGCATTGGTCGGAGAAAGTCTATAAAGGTACGACTCAAGGATCCAAAGTACAGGTTCGAATTCCAACAACTCGAACTACCTTCTGATCATCCAACCTCCCCTTTTGAGATCTCTACTGACTTGAGCGTCGAAGGGCCTGCGCTCTGAGAGGAGCCAGCCATTTTAGCCCCTTTGTTTTGCAGGTCGCGGGAGAAATCTCCGAGATTTCCCGCAACAAAGGTGATGACGAAAAAGTGAAAGATCCACTCGAGTAAGAGAACTTGATCAGAACGAACAACTTTGCATTTTCAGAGAAGTGACTCTGCATTGGTGCGAGCCTTATTTTGATTTATCGAAGAGGAGAACCAGTTGAATATCAATATTTCAGACACGTGTTAGATGCTGCAAAAAACATTTCCAACCTCGCCATTAAAATGGCAGAGAAGTTGAAGATCCCATAGGGGAGCATCTGACTAGACGGGGCCATGGCCCCCCTAAAATTATAAAAAGGTCTTGAGGCCTCCATTGAGATTATAAATTTTTTTAAAATATTCATATATGGCCCCTCCAAAATTTTTAATTTTGCAATTCCTGGATCCCCCATAGTAACATCCTTACAAAATAACTTGGGTAAGGGATGTGTCTATATAAGTCAGTATAAATGCTTAGTTGAATGTAAATTCACGTGAGCCCAAGTATGTGCGTTTGGTAGCAGGGCAAGTTTAACTAGGGAAGGGGAAAGTAAATCTAATCGTGCGCAAAAAAAAAAACAAAAACAAAACGGTGGAAAAGTGACTGGCATCATATTTCTCTCTTTCACTTAGAGGAATCATATTCACCAACTTAACATTCTCTGTCACCTTCCTTAGTTAAAACTTTCTTGCTATCAAACACGGCCTTACAAACTTACTTGGGTGAAGGGTGTGTATTCATACATCGCCAAAAGATGCTTAGTTGATTTGAGGATGGCTGTCTATGAAGACTTTGTGTGGTGCAATGCCTTTCCAATTTCCACAGTGTCACCCACATCTTGTTGTCCCTTAACTTTATGATCGAGAGATCCTTCAGGATGACTAGGGGTGTAAAAAAAAGCATGATGTCCAAAGTCTGGCCCGACTTGGCCTGTAAGTCACAAAAAGATGCATGATTGAATTTAGGAACACCATCTATGAAGACTAGGGGTGCAACTTGGGCGGGTTGGACCTGACCCAATCCGAGCCCAACCCAAGTTTGGGTCTGGTTTGGATTGATGTATTTAAAACTTGGGTTGGATTAGGGTTGCAAAAATACAACCCGAGTTCAATTTGGGTCGGGCAACCCGACCCAATCTGAACCCAAGGACTCATGTATATCTATGAGTCCGTGATATATAGGTAACAATCACAACCAACCCTAGTACTCATATGTTGAGGTGTCGCAGTCACAATCATTCGTTTCACCCAGTTCCATATTATTTATTTGCTTCTTGCTTATCAAATAAAGGCATTATCTAATGATCTAGTTGCATGGGTTGAAATGTAAAAAAAGTAGTACGGTAGTATTAGCAAGTAAAAGTTTTTTTTAGATTTTGATCTTCAAATGTTAAAATTTTAAACAATAAGTATACCCGAGCTTGCACAACCCGACCCGTCCTACCAACTTGGGCTAACTCAAGCCCAACCCGAACATAAATTTTTTTGCTTCAGTTGGGCTTGGGCTGGGCATCTCGGGTTGGAAATTTTAGTACTTGGGTTGGGCTTAGGTTGACCCTCAACCTAACCCAACCCGACCGAGTTGCAACCGTAATGAAGACCAGGGGTGGGACTTGGACTGGTCTGACCCGTACCCAACCCGCCCAATGGACAAACATGGGCAAAGCTAGTTAAAAACTTGGGATGGATTAGGACAAAAAAAGATCAACCCGATTTTAATTTGGACGGATTTGGGCACTGATCTTCCCAACCCGAGAAACCCAAAGAAGTGATACACTAAGGTTGAATGCTTTGGTAGTTTATTTTTTATGTAAATGGAAGACTGTGGTTGATGTTGAATGCTAAGAATTCGTTTGAAATATGTGAGGATATGGGTTAGATTTTATGTTTTCATTATGCAAATCAAAAAAAAAAAAAATTAATTTTAAAATATGTTGGGTTTTTTTTTCATTTATTTATATGCACAAGTATTTCTAATTGGACAATCCACCCATTATTTTGCAAATTGAGCAACCCGAACAACTAGAATGGGCAAGCACGAGTTGGGCTTCCACAGGTTCCCCAGGTTTTACGGGCAAAATGGGTTAAAGTTTGTGCAAGTTGGGTTGGGCATGGGCGGACCCTTCAATCCGCCCAAGTCCCACCCCTAATGAAGACTATGTGGTGCATTGTAATTCCTATTTCAAATGAGTGTCACCCACATCATGTTGGTTCATGACTTTATATCGAGAACATTTCATTGTAACAAATGTTACTCATAATTACTGAAATGTTCAAAGAGTAACATTTCGATAATAAATAGTAGCATTAGCTACAAAGAAATCAATGTAGTTTTTTTTATAATAATTGTTGTAAATAAAAATTGCAACTGTGAAATCACTATAGCAAATGTTACTCTTCATGTGATTTCTTGTATAGCTGCATATAGGGGTAAAATGGATATTTTTACAAACGAAATTACCTACTACTAAAACATCTCTTTACCGCTTTATGTTATAAGGACCTATCACCAATTTGTCCAACTTTTATTTTGTAGTGGACCGTTTTTTGCTTTGGATGCTAAGTTAGTCATCTCGACCGTTCATAGAAGAATAAAGAGCCGTCTGATTATATTAGGGAACGACCCGTGCAGTGTAATTACACCCTTTTTTACATACAATCAGACTCCCCCCTTTTCTCATGCATATTAGGGAACGGTCCAGACGCCCCACATAGCATCCGCAGGAAAAACCATCCTAACAAAAACCGTCCTTATGTCCGTCTGTTAACTAAGTGAATGTTTGTGGACAGTTGGATAGAGGTTTTGATCCAACGGCCATCGGCACTTCAAGGGTTCATACCAAGTCATTTAGTGTGGGTTTCGGTTTGGAGTAAAAAAAAAGATTAGAAAGAGATAGAAGGGGTTGCAGAGACTAGTTATAGTCCTCTACTGCGTCGACCTCGAGAGATCTCAGCCGTTAATCACACTATGATCCCGAGGTCATGGGGGCTCATCATCCAGACTGAGTTGCCTGTCTCCTTAGAA
The DNA here is from genome assembly GCA_947650365.1 of Chamaelirium japonicum. Classification (NCBI taxonomy): domain Eukaryota; kingdom Viridiplantae; phylum Streptophyta; class Magnoliopsida; order Liliales; family Melanthiaceae; genus Chamaelirium; species Chamaelirium japonicum. The sequence continues at coordinate 50,146,342 of OX393552.1, read as the reverse complement.
CTTAAGGTTGCAATGGTACGATCCTATAGAATTGATCCTGTTCAAGTAAGGTCGTGATTAACAAAGCATTGTAGCGCTATTTAAACATGTAAACGCACTCTCCCCTTTCCGATGTGGGACTAAAACTCACTTCTCTACCTTATGGGCATCTTGTGAAAGCATAGCGGGCTGTAAGGCTGCAAGCCCAAAATTGTTGGGCCGGTCTCTTCCAAACAGAGAAAGGAAGTTATTGGGTCGGTTGTGGATTCAAGAAAAGAAAAGAATCTGAATTGTTATTAGATCCAAAAGGGCGATGCATCCTCAGTTGGCCCAAGGGCACAACACCACCACCAACTCATAAAGAAAAAAAAAATTAAAAAATAAAAAAAGAAGGAAGTTCTTATAGTCTTGTTCATAAGTGGGACCGACATTGGGCCCCGGGAAGCGTTGCGTCTCCTTCGCTACCACCTACCACCACCCCTCCGTCTCCACCGCCTCTCTCTCCGCTCATCTGAGACGACATCTATTCGTATTGCGGTTCTAAAATATTGAACCATCCTTTAAATTGGCATCTCAACACTCAAGCCAAGGGCCTAACTTTCATACAAAGCAATATGAGCCACACCCATGAAGAATTCTAAGGGAAGTGGATTGCTTTAGATGCCGAGGAAAAGGGTGATTTGTCGAATATTGCCATATAAGAATCCTAAGGGAAGTCTTTACTACTGTGAAGGTTGATGGTGCCCAAAAATTAGCACCAGCCCGTCATCAAAGTACACGAGGTCGCCTCCGGTTCAAGATTTCATCCCGTATCCCCTAGGAGGAGCCCGACTCGTTTTAGCCCCAAACTCGTGTGAACAATCGCAGAGTCAGCTCGCAGGTTGCTCGCCAACTGAAGCTGGCAAACCTTGCTCACCAATCGCCTTGGCATTGCGGTTTGGACGCTTCGTGCCCAGATTGTTCTTCACCTATAGCTCGCACGCGAGGTCGCACGCGATCAGACCATACATGAGGTATCACCTTTTGTTGGAAGAACAAAGAACACTTCAGAAGATTCAGCACCTGATCACCTACAGCTCGGATACCGAGGTCGCCCGCGATCAGCCTGCGCGCGAGATATCGCCATTTGTCGGAAGCTCAAAGAACATTTCAGAAAATTCAGCACCTGATCACCTACAGCTCGGATACCGAGGCCGACCGCAATCAGCTCGCGCATGAGGTCACCCGTGATCAGTCCGTATGCGAGGTATCGCCTTTTGTCGGTACCTCAAAGAACACTTCAGAAGATTCATCACCTGCATTGCTCGACACCAATAGCTCGGATATCCACCTCACACGCGAGACAGCCAGCTCGTCCGCGGAAAAGATCACCTTGTGCCTATAGGTGTTCCATACCGTAAGACGCCATTGGATCGATAGGTGTCCCCGTTCTGGAGGAACCGTGTGGATGATTGTAGTCCTAGTACGCTAAAAGGTACGACTCAAGACTCCAAAGTACAGGTTTGAATTCCAAAAACTTGAACTATCTTTTGATCATCCACCCCCCTTTTGAGATCTATGCTGACTTGAGCGTCGGAGGGCCTGCGCTCCGAGAGGAGCTAGCTGTTTTAGCCCCTTTGTTTTGTAGGTCGCGGGATAAATCTCCGAGATTTCCCCCCGACAAAGGTGACGACGAAAAAGTGGAGGGTCCACTCGTGTAAGAGAACTTGATCAGAACGAACAAGTTTGCATTTTCAAATAAGTGACTATGCATGGGTGCGAGCCTTATTTTGATTTATCAAAGAGAACCAGTTGAATATCAATATTTCAAACACGTGTTAGATACTGCAAAAAACATTTTCAACCTCGCCATTAAAAATGGCGGAGAAGTTGAAGATCCCACAGGGGCGCATCCGAGTAGACGAGCCAAGGCCCCCATAAATTTTAAAAAGGTCTTTGAGGCCTCCATTGAGAATTTAAAATTTTTAAAAATATTCATATATGGCCCCTCCAAAATTTTTAATTTTGCAATTCCCTAATCCCCCACAGTGACATCCTTACAAAATAACTTGGTTAAGGGATGTGTATAAGTCACTATAAATGCTTAGTTAATGTAAATTCACTATCTATGAAGACTGTGTGGTGCAATCTAATTCCAATGAATGTCACCCACATCTTGTAGGCATGAAAATGCTATGGAGAAGCATCCTCATCTTTAGGCCGCGTTTGGTAGGCATAAATACTCACTAAAGAGGAAAAAGGTAATTGGATTCCCTCACGTGAGCCCTAGTATGTGCGTTTAGTAGCAGGGCAAGTTTATCTAGGGAAGGAAAAAGTAAATCTAATTGTGCACAAAAAAAAAGAGAACCGGTGGAAAAGTGACGGGCATCATATTTCTCTCTTCACCGAGGGGAATCATATTCGATGGCTTAGCATTCTCTTTCACCTTCCTTAGTTAAAACTTTCTTGCTACCAAACACGGCCTTACAAGCTTACTTGGGTGAACGGTATTCATACGTCGTCAAAAGATGCTTAGTTGATTTTAGGATGACTGTCTATGAAAGACTTTGTGTGGTGCAATGTCATTCCAATTTCCACAGTGTCACCCACATCTTGTTGGTCCTTAATTTATGACTGGCCCACTTGGCCTGTTAGTCACAAAAAGATGCTTGATTGAATTTAGGAACACCATCTATGAAGGCCAGGGGTGCAACTTGGGCCGGTTGGACCAGACCCAATCCGAGCCCAACCCATGTTTGGGTCGGGTTTGGATTGATGTATTTAAAAATTGGGTTGGATTAGGGTTGCAAAAATACAACCCGAGCTAAATTTGGGTTCATCAACCCGATCCAATCTGAACCCAAGGACTCATGTATATCTACGAGTCTGTGATATTTACGTAACAATCACAACCAACCATAGTACTCATATATTGAGGTGTCGCAGTCACAATCATTCGTTTCACCCAGTTCCATATTATTTATTTGCTTCTTGCTTATCAAATAAAGGCATTATCTAATGATCTAGTTGCATGGGTAGAAATGTAAAAAAAGTAGTAAGGTAGTATTAGCAAGTAAAAGTTTTTTTTAGATTTTGATCTTAAAATATTAAAATTGGCTCGGGTTGACCCAACCCGAGCCAATCCGATCCGACCTATTTAGTAAACGGGTTTAACGGGTCGGGTCGGGTCAACCCGTTTATTAGGCGGGTCGGGTTTGGGTTTAAGTTTTTGACCCGTTTATTAAACGGGTCGGGTTCGGGTTGGGTGTTTTGCCCTTATACCTATGCCACAACCTGACCCGACCCATTGCCACCCCTACCCATGAGTAGAGAGAGAGAGATATGCCTCTCTTCTTTCTCCATTGCCAGAGGGGTTAGATCTCGTTTGGAGGTATCCGATCGGGGGAATCTCGACTGTAATTTCTTTCCAATTGCAGCCGATAGCCAAAAGGTTATGTTTAAGGTTTTAGTTCGATGTGGGATATAAGGTATGGGTATAAATGATATTTTAAAATTTTTGTGTAAGTTACTGTGAAACGGATGGAAGACGGAGGCTGGTTACAGATTTTTGGGGTATGAATAAAATTTCCCTTTCAAATTTTGTAGCCAATATTACATGGGAAATTTTATTCATACCCCAAAAATCTGTAATTAGCCCCCGGCTCCCTATCCTTTCTCAATAATTACTCAACAATCATTTAATACCAACAATGTCCTTTTCTTTTTTTTTTACCCCAAAGCCCTTACTCAGCGTCTTTCGTACCCCCAACCCAACCCAAGGTTTGTTTAAACTTAGCCCAAGCCCAACCCGTCGGGTTGGCTGGGTTGTGCGGGGTGGGTTCGGGTTAACCCGCCCAAAGTCGGGTTGGGTTCGGGTTGGCCCGCCCAAGTTGCAGCTAGGGGTGGCAATGGGTCGTGTCGTGTCTGGTTCGCGTCGTGTCTAGTTTTGTGTCGTGTTCAAAACCCCAAGACCCGGACCCGACCCGTTTAACTAATCGTGTCTAGATCCTAAACCCGTACCCGACCCGCTAATAAACGGGTAGACACGATAAGACCCGGCAAGACTCGTTTACCACCCGAATCTATTCAGTTGACCCGATCCGACCCAATCCGACTCGACCCGATCTGACCCGAAAGACCCGCTGGAAGTATATATTATAGTATCGGATTGCTGGTAGACCCGACCCGATCCGACTCGACACGACCCGTTGAGTACTAAACGAGTCTTCCCGGGTCCACCGTGTCCATACCCTAAACCCAGACCCGACCCGTTTATTAAACGGGTCTATCGTGTCGACCCGTTTACGACCCGAACCCGTTTAGCCCTGACCCAGACCCGCTAACTTCGTGTCGGGTCCGAAATTGCCAGCCCTAGTTGCAGCCCAACCTGTGCCTTCAAGTACCAGCCAATAGCATGGAATTTATTTAAAAGTGGGGTGTATTCAATAGTGCATATAACTAGGGTATATTTAAGGGGGTATGTGTTTGATTGGGGTATAATCAAGTTAGGGCGGGCCATTTAGCTGGGGTGTATTGATGGTGGGGTGTAAGGGGTAAGGGTATTTTTGGGACAGGAATGGGGTATGAAAAAAAAAATTGGGGTGTGTTCAAGTTTGTTGGAAATGGGGGCTAATTACAGATTTTTGGGGTATGAATAAAATTTCCCTATTTCATAAGGTTATTTAGACCTTGCCCCCCAACTTATACCTTTAATTCGACTTTGACCCCCAAACTTTTGATAATTAGACTGTGCCTCCCAATTTCACGGATTTCGCGAGCGCGCCATGGTTGACCAATGTTTGCTCATGTTGACACTCTGTGCATTCCCACATTGACAATACTACACCTTCACATTTAGACTTTACCCCTTCAGTTGATAAGAACTTGTAGCTATACAACGGCTATAAATGGGGGCCAAAGTCATAAGGGGTAGTATTCTCAATATGGGAATGCACAGAGGGCCACAGAGGGTCAGCGTGAGCAAAATGTTGGTCAACCACAACGCACACATAGAATCCGTGAAATTGGGGGGGCGGAGTCTAATTATGAAAAGTTTGGGGGTCAAAGTCGAATTAAAGGTATAAGTTAGGTGGCAAGCTCTAATTAAATGAACTTCAATACTTTAATAGCACACATCACAAATTTTTTTGGAAAAAATGACATATCTGGCGGACGGACACGGACACAAAAGCGATAGGATTAAAACAAAGATGACTGAAGCGAATGCTGCTTGACTACAAATTTTTTTGAAGATGTTTGAATTCAAATTTCACTGAAATCTCACCAAACGACAATCATGCTTTTCATCATCGATAGGAAATTTGTTGTCAGCACCGATGGATTAGTCCAACACCCAAACCGATCACATTCGTCGATACTTCTTACAACTCCCAGTTACTGAAATGATGGTAGTAATGATCGACTTTTCTTTCGGGAATTTGCGACGACTGGGGGTTTGCAATCAGGTTCACAAAAGAAAATGGGTAGATCTACGTATCGCCAACCGATGATTGAGACCTACATGAAAGGCAAAGACTGTAATAACAACAGGCTGCTCTTATTAGTGTATAGCCTTTGCCTTTCATGTAGGACTCAATCGTCGGTAGATGAGGTGAAGATCTATCGAATTTTTAAACTTCTTTTCAAAGATTTTTTGGTCCCTTAAAAGAAAAGTAGATTATTACTACAAGATTGAAGATTGCTACAATCTTAGTTGCTCTGTCTCCCTAACGAACAATAGATTATTATTACAAGATTCAACATCTACACAGTTCATAATTTTGCTACACAATTTTTCCAAACAATTTGAGTTCATATAATAACCAAATAGGATTCCTTGATTGATACTTTGAAGCAGACCAACTTTATTTTTTACGAGAAGAATCAAGTAGATCAAAATCGCACTACTTTCATAGAAAAAGAATAAGGATCGGTTGAAAATTGAAAACTGGTAATCTAAACCAAACTACGGGCACAAAAAAAAGGGAATACAAAAATTTAAATGCGGGAAAAAAAAAAATGAGAGCCAAACTACACACACGAGAAAAAAAAAAAATGGAGAAGCTGAATATCCATGGAGAAGCATCCTATCCTTACAAGATTACTTGGGCAAATGAAGTGTCGTTATAAGTCTCTAAAAGATGCTTAGTTAAATTTAAGATAATTACTATAAAGGCTTCTTGTGGTGCAATGTCATTGCAATGAATGTCATGCACACCTCGTTGATCCTTGACTTTATGATCGAGAGGTCCTTCACGATAACTGGTTTAATACCCATTTCTTCAAATGTTGGTATTAGATATAGTGTGTTAGTATTCTATTAGTCCCACCTCGGTTGTGGTAACATAATGGTGTGCGTACTCTCTCTATATAAAGAGAGGTAGTCTTATGTAATGTTATTTGTGATTAATGAGATAATACAAAGAGATTTTCTCCCTAATCCTATTCTCTCTCCGCCTCTCTTCGTAACAGTTGGGAAGAACTTGAAACCATCGAGGTCTGGTGAAGTGAATGAGCAAAATTGTATTGTTCATTCTGATTTCATTATGTTGTCCAAGTGTAAATTAAAAAAAAGAAGAAGCAAGGGGACAATACAGTGTATGCCGTTGTGACAAAAAAGTGCAAGAAGAGATAAAAATGAAGATCCTCTGCAGGATCCGACATCTAATGGTTGCTCTCAAAATGTTCGGATGTGATCCAAAAGAATTACCTGATGAATTACCACCCCTTCGGGATATTCAGCATGCAATAGATTCGGTTATGTGAGCAATATTTCCTGTTATGCCTGCATATCGAGCTAATCTTACTGAAAGTGCAAAGCTTAAAAGACAAGCTGAAGAGACTTTGAAGAAGCAATTTGTCAGAAAAAGGACCGGAGATGGGAGAATGTGTGTAGATAATCAAGCCATCAACGTGAATGCTGTCAAATATAGCACAATTGCAAACTTTAGATGATGTGCTTGACAAGATCGCATGAACCACCATCTTATCCAAGATCGACTAGCGGAGCATTTCGTTGGATTCACATCAGGTTAGAAGATGTTAGACAAACCACATACAAGATGGAGGGACTGTCCAAGTGGTTGCTTACGCCTTTTTTAGTATTTCCAAGGCTCCCAACGCTTTTATGAGGGTGATGACATAATCATTTGACTGCCACCTTGGTATCCTTGTGATGGTCTCTTTCGATAACATCTTAGTCTACAATAATACTAAATATGAGTATATGAACCCACCAGGGGATTGGAGAGTTGGCAAAGCAACTGATGCTTTGGTGATGAGGTTGTGGGTTCAACTCTTCCTCCCCTCGATTTACCCAGGAGTGAAGTGGGAATTGCCGAGTGGGTCGGGCTTCACTCCCGGAGGGATTAGTCCGAGCGTGAAGTGGGCCATTGGCTGAAAGGTTTCAGGACACCCGCCGATGTCAAAAAAAAAAAAAAAAAGATGAGTATATGAAGCACCTTCATCAAATTTAAAAAATTGTACCTTTTTGAGCCCACCAATTATCTTGCTATAATTTGTGGTTTCTTCCAAGAGTGTTGAGACAGACCTAGAGAAAGTTTTTTGAGAACCCCTCCAAGTACGAAGGGAGGGTTAGGCAGCCCCCGACCAGTTATCTATTAATCAAGAAGTAATAAGACTACAAAATTTACTGTCATTCTCGCTAAAAAAAGCACCCCAAGGAATGATCCATAGCTTAAAAGTACCGACGACCGACCGCTGGAGGTCCTCCATCCTCGACAACTTGCCGCTGAAAGTTAAAGCTATTGTTTGGTTGGCCTTGTATCAACCAATGTTCATGGCGGCTTGAAATTTCGATGGTTAGCTAGTTTTTTATGAAGGATATATTCATAACTTCAGTACTTAAATAACATATGTATCACAAAATGTTTGAAGGACCGACATTTTCTAGCAGACGGGTGCGGCGACGAGAGCGGTAGAGAAGATTAAAACAAATATGACCGAAGAACTGCTGCCCGACTCGTAAATTTTTTTAAGATGTTAGAATTGGGATTTGGCTGAATCTCACCAATAGACAATCACCACCTCCATGAAATCAGTTGCTAGCGCCAATGAATCTTCCGAAGCCCCCAACCGATCACATTCATCGATGCTTCTTACAAATCCCACTTGCTGAAATCACCGATGAATCTTTTTTCTTAGACCCAAACCAATCACCTTCATCAAATTTTGCAAGAAGAATAATTTCCAGACAAATTAGACTTCCTATAATGACCACATTGTATTCATTGAATCACAAAAAATTCGTTTTTTACGAGAAGAATCAAATAGATCATTTTTGTACAGAAAAAAAAAGGGGATCGGATGCAAATCGTAACCTGGCGATTATGAACATCCGAAAATGCAGAGGGCAGCTGTCCGATTCAGACCCGAGACCCCTTCGGAGATGATAACCCCATCGAAGCCAAACTACACGCACAAAAAAAAAAAAAAAAGATGGAAATTTTAATGTAGAAGAAAAAAAAAACGAGAAATGGAATCCAAATCCGTACCGGCAGCCTTGCGTTCCGAACGATGGTGAAGATCCGACGAGTTGCGGTCCGACTTCGTCGACGTTGGCCGGACCCGCCGATGAGGACGATACTGTCCGGCCATCGCAGCTGCTGTAAGCTAAAAAAAGTATTTAGGTCTGTCAGACAACCTCAGGACCACCCCAGCGCCGCCGAGGCGAGCTGGGAAAGATCCTCTACTGCGTCGACCTCGAGAGATCTCAGCCGTTAATCACGCTCTGATCCTGAGGTCATGGACTCATCATCCAGACTGAGTTGTCTGTCACCTAAGCGATTAAGGTTACAGTGGTACGATCCTATAGAACTGATCCTGTTCAAGTAAGGTCGTGAACAATGAGGCAAGGTAGCGCTATTTAACCATGAAAGCGCACTCTCCCTTTTCCGATGTGGGACTAAACTCAGCTCCCTACCTTCAGATAGGGGTGGCAATGGGTCGGGTCGGGTCGGGTACGGGTCGTGTCGTGTCGTGTCAGGTTCGTGTCCAAAACCCCTAGACCCGGACCCGACCCATTTAACTAATCGTGTCTAGATCCTAAACCCGTACCCGACCCGCTTATAAACGGGTAGACCCGATAACACCCGGTAAGACCCGTTTATCACCTGGGACTATTCAGTTGACCCGATCCGACCCAATCAGACTCGACCCGACCTGACCCGAAAGACCCGCTGGTATTATATGTTATAGTATCGGATTGCGGGTAGACCCGACCCGACCCGTTGAATACTAAACGGGTCTTCCCGGGTCTATCGTGTCGACCCGTTTACGACCCGAACCCGTTTAGCCCTGACCCAGACCCGCTAACTTCGTGTCGGGTCGTGTCGAGTCTGCCGTGTCGGGTCCGAAATTGCCAGCCCTACCTTCAGGTTCAGGGTATTTTGTGAAAGCATAACGGGCTGCAAGGCCGCGAGTTCAAAATTGGTGGGCCGCTCTCTTCCGAACAGAGAAAGGAAGTTATTGGGCCGATTGTGAATTTAAGAAAAAGAATCTGAATTGTTATTTGATCCAATAGGGAAATGCATGCATCATGGGTGGACAAAGGGGCACACCACCACCACCAACTCATAAAGAAGAAAGAAGTCTACTAACTCAGTTGATTGTTCTTAAGTGGGCCCAACGTTTGGCTCTGGGATGCGTTGCGGTCTCCCTCGCTACAGCATACGACCAACCCCCTCCATCTCCACTGCCTCTCTCTCTCCCACTCATTTGAGATGACATCGATTTGTATTGCGGTTCGCAACAAAGTGGCGGCACTGAATAACACAAAAACCATGTAATCCAAACCTCTCTTAAAATGGTGCTTTTCGTGATGATACAAATGATAGGGATCGGATTAAACATTTAATCTTCCTTGATCATGCATGGTTATTTGGATGAGAATTTTACCGTGGGGTGATCAGCCCTTTATAGATCCAGTCGGTAAAACGAATGGCAGTTTTTGCTTCGATCTCTGATTGCTCTGAAATTTTATGAGCACGTAACCACGTTCGTTCCGGAGATCTTTGAACTGGAACGGAGTCAATCCGATCTGTAGATCTCCCGAAACAATTAAAACGACGGGGCTGTTCTGCTACAGATTTCTAGACGAAAATTGCTGCACGTTGACGATCAATCTCCTTGCAATCTTTAACCATGTATTCCTCGCGTCGCTTGAGAATCAGCCCGGTGGGAAGCCTTCCTTACAATCCTGAGGGATATGGAGAGCTACTTTGGTTTAGGGTTGATCTCCAAGATCAAACCCTCGCATCCAAGAGAGATGGAGAGCTACTTTGGATTAAGTCGCATCTTTAATCACTTGCGGACTACCTGCTTAGCCATTCATCTCATGAATATATTATAGTGCCAAATCGATTAATAAATAACTGAGGAAAAACATAAAACATTGTTTGAGGGCATACAACCCTAATAATCTCCCACTTGCACTCATAACCAATGTGATACACATCTAACCCCCATCCTATCGACATGATAGTCAAAGGCCTTTGCAGGTAATGTCTTTGTAAAAAGATCTGCGAGGTTCCCTGCTGATGCTTTCTTGGTCACCAAAACGTCTCCACATTTCTCAATATCATTGAGAAGATGAAATTTTCTTTCAATGTGTTTAGCTCCCTTATGGTTCTTTGGTTATTTGCTCTGAGCAACGGCCCCACTATTATCACAGTAAAGTGTAATGGGCATCTTTGCTGCAAGCACTACCTCCAATTCTTGAAGAAAGTTCTTCAACCATACTGTCTCCTTGGCTGCCTCGCATGCTGCCACGTATTCAGATTCAATAGTTGAATCCGTAACGCACTATCCCCCTTCCGATGTGGGACTAAAACTCACTTCTATACCGTATGGGCACCTTGTGAAAGCATAGCGGGCTGCAAGCCCAAAATTGTTGGGCCGGTCTCTTCCAAACAAAGAAAGAAAGTTATTGGGCCGGTTGTGGATTCAAGAAAAGAATCTGAATTGTAATTAGATCCAAATGGGAGATGCATCCTCGGTTGACCAAAGGGGCACAACAACAACACCAACTCGTAAAGAACAAATTAATAAAAATTTAAAAAGAAGAAGGAAGTTCTTATAGTCTTGTTCATAAGTGGGCCCGACGCCGGGCCCTGGGAAGCGTTGCTTCTCCTTCGCTACAACCTACCACCACCCCTCCGTCTCCACCGCCTCTCTCTCCACTCATCTATGACGCCGTCGATTCGCATTGAGGTTCTAAAATATTGAACCATCTTTTAAATTGGCAGCTCAACACTCAAGCCGAGGTCCTAACTTTAATACAAAAGCAATATGAGCCACACTCATGAAGAATTGTAAGGGAAGTGGATTGCTTAGATGTGGAGGAAAAGGGTGATTTGTTGAATATTGTCATATAAGAATCCTAAGGGAAGTCTTTACTACTGTGAAGGTTGATGGTGCCCAAAAATTAGCACCAGTACGACATCAAAGTACACGAGGTCACCTCCGGTTCAAGAGTTCGTCCCGTATCCCCTAGGAGGAGCCCGACTCGCTTTAGCTCCAAACTCGAGTGAACAATCGCAGAGTCAGCGCACAGGCTCACCAATCGCCTTGGCATTGCGGTTCAGATGCCTCACGCCCAGATTGCTCTTCACCCAGAGCTCAGATACCGAGACCGTCCGCGATCAGCTCGCATGCAAAGTCGCCTGCGATCAGCCCGTACATGAGGTATCACCTTTTGTCAAAAGAACAAAGAACACATCAGAAGATTCAACATGTGATCACCTACAGCTCGGATACCAAGGTCGCACACGAGGTATCGCGTTTTATGGAAAGCTCAAAGAATATTTCAGAAGATTCAGCACCTGATCACCTACAGCTTGGATACTGAGGCCGCACACGATTAGCTCGCACACGAGGTCTCCCGCGATCAGTCCGTATGCGAGATATCGCCTTTTGTCAGAACATCAAAGAACACTTCAGAAGATATATTCATCACCTGCATCGCTCGAAACCAACAGCTCGAATATCCATCGCACACGCGAGACAGCTAGCTCATCCGCGGAAGAGATCGCCTTTTGCCTATAGGGGTTCCATACCGTAAGACGCCATTGGATCGATAGGTGTCCTCGTTCTGGAGGAACTGCATGGACAATTGTAGTCCAAGTTCACTATGCGCAAACCTACTTGGCTGTAAACGAAACCAACTCTCGGTCTAGAGCCTTCCGAGGTGCCACTTGGAGTGGACAAGACTGATGCATTCCCCCCATAACCTCGGACAGCCAGCTGGCCAGTAAGACGACATAGCACATTTAAAGACCCATGTGCGAGCACGAGAGTGCACAAAGAGACAGGTGGGCGGGCACGTGTCGACTTGCAGTGGTCGGAGAAAGACTATAAAGGTACGACTCAAGGATCCAAAGTACAGGTTCGAATTCCAAAAACTCGAACTACCTTCTGATCATCCAACCTCCCCTTTTGAGATCTCTACTGACTTGAGCGTCGAAGGGCCTGTGCTCTGAGAGGAGCCAGCCATTTTAGCCCCTTTGTTTTGCAGGTCGCGGGAGAAATCTCCGAGATTTCCCCCGACAAAGGTGATGACGAAAAAGTGAAAGATCCACTTGAGTAAGAGAACTTGATCAGAACGAACAACTTTGCATTTTCAGAGAAGTGACTCTGCATTGGTGCTAGCCTTATTTTGATTTATCGAAGAGGAGAACCAGTTGAATATCAATATTTCAGACACGTGTTAGATGCTGCAAAAAACATTCCCAACCTCGCCATTAAAATGGCAGAGAAGTTGAAGATCCCTCAGGGGAGCATCTGACTAGAAGGGGCCATGGTCCCCCTAAAATTATAAAAAGGTCTTGAGGCCTCCATTGAGATTATAAATTTTTTTAAAATATTCATATATGGCCCCTCCAAAATTTTTAATTTTGCAATTCCCGGATCCCCCACAGTAACATCCTTACAAAATAACTTGGGTAAGGGATGTGTCTGTACAAGTCACTATAAATGCTTAGTTGAATGTAAATTCACGTGAGCCCTAGTATGTGCATTCTCTGTCACCTTCCTTAGTTAAAACTTTCTTGCTACCAAACACGGCCTTACAAACTTACTTGGGTGAACGGTGTGTATTCATACATCGCCAAAAGATGCTTGGTTGATTTTAGCACTGCCATTCCAATTTCCACAGTGTCACTCACATCTTGTTGCCCCTTAACTTTATGATCGAGAGATCCTTCAGGATGACTAGGCATGTAAAAAAAAGCATGATGTCCAAAGTCTGGCCCGACTTGGCCTGTAAGTCACAAAAAGATGCTTGATTGAATTTAGGAACACCACCTATGAAGACCAGGGGTGCAACTTGGGCGGGTTGGACCTGACCCAATCCGAGCCCAACCCAAGTTTGGGTTGGGTTTGGATTGATGTATTTAAAAATTGGGTTGGAGTAGGGTTGCAAAAATACAACCCGAGTTGAATTTGGGTCGGGCAACCCGACCCAATCTGAACCCAAGGATTCATGTATATCTACGGGTCTGTGATATATATGTAACAATCACAACCAACCCTTGTACTCATATGTTGAGGTGTCGCAGTCACAATCATTCGTTTCACCCAGTTCCATATTATTTATTTGCTTCTTGCTTATCAAATAAAGGCATTATCTAATGATCTAGTTGCATGGGTAGAAATGTAAAAAAAGTAGTACGATAGTATTAGCAAGTAAAAGTTTTTTTTAGATTTTGATCTTCAAATGTTAAAATTTTAAACAATAAGTATACCCGAGCCTGCACAACCCGACCCGTCCTACCAACTTGGGCTAACTCAAGCCCAATCTGAACATAATTTTTTTTGCTTCAGTTGGGCTTGGGTTGGGCATCTCGGGTTGGAGATTTTAGTACTTGGGTTGGGCTTAGGTTGACCCTCAACCTGACCCAACCCGACCGAGTTGCAACCGTAATGAAGACCAGGGGTGGGACTTGGGCTGGTCTGACCCGAACTCGACCCACCCAACCTGAACAATGGACAAACATGGGCAAAGCTGGTTAAAAACTTGGGACGGATTTGGACACAAAAAGTTCAACCTGATTTTAATTTGGACGAATTTGAGCATTGATCTTCCCAACCCGAGAAACCCAAGGAAGTGATACACTAAGGTTGAATGCTTTGGTAGTTTTTTTTATGGAAATCGAAGACTGTGTTTGATGTTGAATGCTAAGAATTCGTTTTAAATATGTCAGGGTATGGGTTAGATTTTATGTTTTCGTTATGCAAATCAAAAAAGAAAATTATACAATTTAAAAATATGTTGTTTTTTTTTTCATTTATTTATATGCACAAGTATTTCTAATTGGACAATCCGCCCATTATTTTGCAAATTGAGCAACCCGAGCAACCCGCACAACTAGAATGGGCAAGCACGAGTTGGGCTTCCACAAGTTCCCCAGGTTTCACGGGCAAAACGGGTGAAAGTTTGTGCAAGTTGGGTTGGGCATGGGCAGACCCTTCAACCCGCCCAAGTCCCACCCCTAATGAAGACTATGTGGTGCATTGTCATTCCAATTTCAAATGAGTGTCACCCACATCATGTTGGTTCTTGACGTTATGATCGAGAACATTTCATTGTAGCAAATGTTACTCTTTATTTCTGAAATGATCAAAGAGTAACATTTTGATAATAAATAGTAGCATTAGCTACAAAGAAATCAATGTAGTTTTTTTTTATAATAATTGTTGTAAATAAAAATTGCAACTGTGAAATCACTATAGCAAATGTTACTCTTCATGTGATTTCTTGTACAACTGCATATAGGGGTAAAATGGATATTTTTACAAACAAAATTACCTACTACTAAAACATCTCTTTACCGCTTTATGTTATACGGACCTATAACCAATTTGTCCAATTTTTATTTTGTAGTGGACCGTTTTTTCCTTTGGATGCTAAGTGAACCATCTCGACCGTTCATGGAAGAATAAAGAGCCGTCCGATTAAATTAGGGAATGACCCGTGCAGTGTACTTACTCCCATTTTACATACAATCAGACTCCCCCCTTTTCTCCTGCATATTAGGGAACGGCCCAGACGCGCCACATAGCATCCGCATGAAAAACCATCCTAACAAAAACTGTCTATATGTCCGTCAGTTAACTAAGTGAATGTTTGTGGACAGTTGGATAGAGGTTTTGATCCAACGGCCATCGGCTCTTCAAGGGTTCATACCAAGGCATTTAGTGTGGGTTTCGGTTTGGAGGAAAAAAAAAGATTAGAAAGAGATAGAAGGGGTTGCAGAGACTAGTTATAGTCCTCTACTGCGTCGACCTCGAGAGATCTCAACCGTTAATCACGCTATGATCCCGAGGTCATGGGGGCTCATCATCCAGACTGAGTTGCATGTCTCCTTAGCACTTAAGGTTACAATGGTACGGTCCTATAGAATTGATCCTGTTCAAGTAAGGTCGTGACCGACGAAGCATTGTAGCGCTTTTTAAACATGTAAACACACTCTCCCCTTTCCGATGTGGGACTAAAACTCACTTCTCTACCTTATGGGCATCTTGTGAAAGCATAGCGGGCTGTAAGGCTGCAAGCCCAAAATTGTTGGGCCGGTCTCTTCCAAAAAGAGAAAGGAAGTTATTGGGCCGGTTATGGCTTCAAGAAAAGAAAAGAATCTGAATTGTTATTAGATCCAAAAGGGCGATGCATCCTCAGTTGGCCCAAGAGCACAACACCACCACCAACTCATAAAGAAAAAAAATAAAATTAAAAATTAAAAAAAGAAGGAAGTTCTTATAGTCTTGTTCATAAGTGGGACCGACATCGGGCCCTGGGAAGCGTTGCGTCTCCTTCGCTACCACCTACCACCACCCCTCCGTCTCCACCGCCTCTCTCTCCGCTCATCTGTGACGACGTCAATTCGTATTGCGGTTTTAAAATATTGAACCATCTTTTAAATTGGCATCTCAACACTCAAGCCAAGGGCCTAACTTTCATACAAAGCAATATGAGCCACACCTATAAAGAATTCTAAGGGAAGTGGATTGCTTTAGATGCCGAGGAAAAGGGTGATTTGTTGAATATTGCCATATAAGAATCCTAAGGGAAGTCTTTACTACTGTGAAGGTTGATGGTGCCCAAAAATTAGCACCAGCCCGTCATCAAAGTGCACGAGGTCGCCTCCGGTTCAAGAGTTCATCTCGTATCCCCTAGGAGGAGCCTGACTCGTTTTAGCCCCAAACTCGTGTGAACAATCGCAGAGTCAGCTCGCAGGTTGCTGGCCAACTGAAGCTGGTAAACCTAGCTCACCAATCGCCTTGGCATTGTGGTTCGGACACCTCGCGCCCAGATTGCTCTTCACTTATAGCTCGCACGCGAGGTCACCCGCGATCAGCCCATACATGAGGTATCACCTTTTGTTGGAAGAACAAAGAACAATTCAGAAGATTCAGCACCTGATCACCTACAGCTCGGATACCGAGGTCGCTCGCGATCAGCCTGCGCGCGAGATATCACCTTTTGTCGGAAGCTCAAAGAACATTTCAGAAGATTCAGCACCTGCACCTACAGCTCGGATACCGAGGCCGTCCACGATCAGCTCGGGCATGAGGTCACCCGTGATCAGTCCGTACGCGAGGTATCACCTTTTGTCGGAACCTCAAAGAACACTTCAGAAGATTCATCACCTGCATTGCTCGACACACCAACAGCTCGGATATCCACCTCACACGCGAGACAGCCAGCTCGTTCGCGGAAAAGATCGCCTTTTGCCTATAGGTTTTCCATACTGTAAGACACCATTAGATCGATAGGTGTCCACATTCTGGAGGAACCACATGGATGATTGTAGTCCTAGTTCGCTAAAAGGTACGACTCAAGACTCCAAAGTACAGGTTCGAATTCCAAAAACTTGAACTACCTTTTGATCATCCACCCCCCATTTTGAGATCTATGCTGACTTGAGCGTCAGAGGGCCTGCGCTCCGAGAGGAGCTAGCTGTTTTAGCCCCTTTGTTTTGTAGGTCGCAGGATAAATCTACGAGATTTCCCCCCGACAAAGGTGATGACGAAAAAGTGGAAGGTCCACTCGAGTAAGAGAACTGGATCAGAACGAACACCTTTGCATTTTCAGAGAAGTGACTATGCATGGGTGCGAGCCTTATTTTGATTTATCAAAGAGAACCAGTTGAATATCAATATTTCAGACACGTGTTAGATGCTGCAAAAAACATTTTCAACCTCGCCATTAAAAATGGCGGAGAAGTTGAAGATCCCACAGGGGAGCATCCGAGTAGACGGGGCGATGGCCCCCCTAAAATTTTAAAAAGGTCTTTGAGGCCTCCATTGAGATTTTAAAATTTTTAAAAATATTCATATATGGCCCCTCCAAAATTTTTAATTTTGCAATTCACTGATCCCCCACAGTGACATCCTTACAAAATAACTTGGGTAAGGGATGTGTATAAGTCAATATAAATGCTTAGTTGAATGTAAATTCACTATCTATGAAGACTGTGTGGTGCAATCTCATTCCAATGAATGTCACCCACATCTTGTTGGCATGAAAATGCTATGGAGAAGCATCCTCATCTTTAGGCCGCGTTTGGTAGACATAAAGTTTCACTAAAGAGGAAAAAGGTAATTGGATTCCCTCACGTGAGCCCTAGTATGTGCGTTTAGTAGCAGGGCAAGTTTATCTAGGGAAGGAAAAAGTAAATCTAATTGTGCACAAAAAAAAAAAAGAGAAACGGTGGAAAAGTGACGGGCATCATATTTCTCTCTTCACCGAGGGGAATCATATTTGATGGCTTAGCATTCTCTTTCACCTTCCATAGTTAAAACTTTCTTGCTACCAAACACGGCCTTACAAGCTTACTTGGGTGAACGGTATTCATACGTCGTCAAAAGATGCTTAGTTGATTTTATAATGACTGTCTATGGAAGACTTTGTGTGGTACAATGTCATTCCAATTTCCACAGTGTCACCCACATCTTGTTGGTCCTTAATTATTGACTGGCACACTTGGCCTGTTAGTCACAAAAAGATGCTTGCTTGAATTTAGGAACATCATCTATGAAGGCCAGGGGTGCAACTTGGGCCGGTTGGACCTGACCCAATCCGAGCCTAACCCAGGTTTGGGTCGGGTTTGGATTGATGTATTTAAAAATTGGGTTGGATTAGGGTTGCAAAAATACATCCCGAGTTAAATTTGGGTTCGTCAACCCGATCCAATCTGAACCCAAGGACTCATGTGTATCTACGAGTCTGTGATATTTACGTAACAATCACAACCAACCATAGTACTCATATATTGAGGTGTCGCAGTCACAATCATTTGTTTCACCCAGTTCCATATTATTTATTTGCTTTTTGCTTATCAAGTAAAGGCATTATCTAATGATCTAGTTGCATGGGTAGAAATGTAAAAAAAGTAGTAAGGTAGTATTAGCAAGTAAAAGTTTTTTTTAGATTTTGATCTTCAAATGTTAAAATTTTAAACAATAAGTATACCTGAATCTACACAACCCGAACCGTCCTACCAACTTGGGCTAACTCGAGCCCAACCCGTGCATAAATTTTTTTGCTTTGGTTGGGCTGGGCATCTCGGGTTGGAGGTTGGGTTGGGTTGGAGGTTTTAGTACTTTGGTTGGGCTTAAGTTGACCCTCAACCTGACCCAACCCGGCCGAGTTACAGCCCTAATGAAGACTAGGGGTGGGATTTGGGCTGATCTGACCCGAACCCGACCCGCCCAACCCGAACAATGGACAAACATGGGAAAAACTGATTAACAACTTGGATGGATTTGGACAAAAAAAGATCAACCCGATTTCAAATTGGACAGATTTGGGCACCGATCTTCCCAACCTGAGAAACCTGAGGAAG
The DNA here is from genome assembly GCA_947650365.1 of Chamaelirium japonicum. NCBI lineage: Eukaryota > Viridiplantae > Streptophyta > Magnoliopsida > Liliales > Melanthiaceae > Chamaelirium > Chamaelirium japonicum. The sequence continues at coordinate 50,127,524 of OX393552.1, read as the reverse complement.
TAATACACTAAGGTTGAATGCTTTGGTAGTTTTTTTTTATGGAAATCAAAGACTGTCTGTTTGACGTTGAACGCTAAGAATTTGTTTGAAATATGTGAGGATATGGATTGGATTTTATGTTTTCGTTATGCAAATCAAATATTTTTTTTATACAATTCAAAAATATGTAGGTTTTTTTTTTCCATTCATTTATGTGCACAAGCATTACTAATTGGGCAACCCGTTCATTCTTTTGCAAATTGGGCATCCTGAGCAACCTGAACAACTATAATGGGCAAGCACGGGTTGGGCTTCCACGGTTTACCCGGGCAAAACGGGATAAGGTTTGTGCAAGTCGGGTTGGGCATGGGCAGACCCCTCAACCTGCCCAAGTCCCACCCTTAATGACTTTATGATCGAGAGGTCATTGATGATGAGTACGGTGGAAAGAAAAATCTGTAATTAGCCCCTATTTCCAACAAACTTGAACGCACCCCGTATTCTTTGATCATACCCCATTTTTATTCCAAAAATATCCTTTCTTTTACACCCCACCTTGAATACAGCCCAGTTAAATGACCCGCCCATCATACCCCATTCCTTTCCGATGTTGAAGCCCCATGAGTAGGGGTGGCAATCCTTGACCCGACCCGCCAACCCGACCCGAAGTTAGTGGGTTTGGGTTTGGCTTAAATAGGTTCGGGTCATAAACGGGTTGATCCGATTGACCCTTTTATTTAATGGGTCGGGTTCAGGTTTGTAATTATAACCCGATTGACCCGACTTGACCCGTTTACCAAATGGGTCGTGTCAACCCGACCTGAACCAACCCGACCCAACCCGGCCCAATCAGACCCATCTTGACCCAACCCGACATGTTTTCATGGATTATGTTGACCCAACCCGAGCCAATCCGACCCGACCTATCTAGTAAACGGGTTTAACAGGTCGGGTCGGATCGGGTCAACCCGTTTATTAGACGGGTCAGGTTTGGGTTTAAGTTTTTGACCCGTTTATTAAACGGGTCGGGTTCGGGTTGGGTGTTTTGCCCTTATACCTATGCCACAACCTGACCCGACCCATTGCCACCCCTACCCATGAGTAGAGAGAGAGAGATATATGCCTCTCTTCTTTCTCCATTGCCAGAGGGGTTAGATCTTGTTTGGAGGTATCCGATCGGGGGAATCTCGACTATAATTTCTTTCCAATTGCAGCCGATACCCAAAAGGTTATGTTTAAGGTTTTAGTTCGATGTGGGATATAAGGTATGGGTATAAATGATATTTTAAAATTTTTGTGTAAGTTACTGTGAAACGGATGGGAGACGGAGGCTGGTTACAGATTTTTGGGGTATGAATAAAATTTCCCTTTCAAATTTTGTAGCCAATATTACATGGGAAATTTTATTCATACCCCAAAAATCTGTAATTAGCCTCCGTCTCCCTATCGTTTCTCAATAAATTACTCAACAATCATTTAAAACCAACAATGTCCTTTTTTTTTTTTTTACCCCAAATCCCTTACTCAGCGTCTTTTGTGCCCCCAACCCAACCCAAGGTTTGTTTAAACTTAGCCCAAGCCCAACCCGTCGGGTTGGCTGGGTTGTGCGGGGTGGGTTCGGGTTAACCCGCCCAAAGTAGGGTTGGGTTCGGGTTGGCCCGCCCAAGTTGCAGCTAGGGGTGACAATGGGTCTTGTCGTGTCTGGTTCGTGCCGTGTCTAGTTTCGTGTCGTGTCCAAAACCCCTAGACCCGGACCCGATCCGTTTAACTAATCGTGTCTAGATCCTAAACCCGTACCCGACCCGCTAATAAACGGGTAGACACGATAAGACCCGGCAAGACTCGTTTACCACCCGGATCTATTCAGTTGACCCGATCCGACACAATCCGACTCGACCCGACCTGACCCGAAAGACCCGCTGGAAGTATATATTAGGATTGCTGGTAGACCCGACCCGATCTGACTCGACACGACCCGTTGAGTACTAAACGAGTCTTCCCGGGTCCACAGTGTCCATACCCTAAACTCGGACCCGACCCGTTTATTAAATGGGTCTATCGTGTCGACCCGTTTACGACCCGAACCCGTTTAGCCCTGACCCAGACCCGCTAACTTCGTGTCGGGTCCGAAATTGCCAGCCCTAGTTGCAGCCCTACCTGTGCCTTCAAGTACCAGCCAATAGCATGGGATTTATTTAAAAGTGGGGTGTATTCAATAGTGCATACAACTGGGGTATATTTAAGGGGCTATGTGTTTGATTGGGGTATAATCAAGTTAGGGCGGGCCATATAGCTGGGGTGTATTGATGGTGGGGTGTAAGGGGTAAGGGTATTTTTGGGACAGGAATGGGGTATGAAAAAAAAAATTGGGGTGTGTTCAAGTTTGTGGGAAATGGGGGCTAATTACAGATTTTTGGGGTATGAATAAAATTTGGGAAATGGGGGCTAATTAAAAAATTTTGGGGTATGAATAAAATTTGGGGGCTAATTACATACCCCCTTAAATATACCCCAATTATATGCACTCTTGAATACACCCCAACTTGATTATACCTCAATCAAACACATAACCCCTTAAATATACCCCAATTATATGCACCCTTGAATACACCCCACTCTTAAATAAACCCCATGCAGTTGGCTGATAAAGGCACATATAGGATTGCAACTTAGGTGGGCCAACCCGAACTCAACCCGAATTTGGGCGGGCCAATCCGAACCCAACTCGAATTTGGGCGGGCTAAATCGAAACTAACCCGAATTATTTCTCCTCTACCATATTGTAACCGTTCAACCCACCCCGGACAACTCGATCAACCCAACCAACCCGATGGGTTAAGCTTGGGCTAAGGAAGTGCAAACAGACCTTGGGTTGGGCTTGGGCAGCGGATTATTAAAAATCAGGGCATTTCTCTCGCTCCTAAGCCGAGTTTTGTTCCTGGTCAGCAAGCGCACTAATTAGTCAGAGCCCGAAGCGGGTAGGTGGGCATTTCCTGATGGATTAGTCGAAACCCATAGTGGGTGCATTGCCCGAAAGGTTTCGAGACACCCACCGATCTCCAAAAAAGAAAAAAAAAAGAGGGACAATTTCAATATTTTAGTGCATTGTGAACACGCCAACATCAGCTTTAATCACAACAGACATGATCAAAGTATTATCTCCGTCGCAAAGTAAGGATGGGAGAATTTCTCGAAGATTACCCTATCAGTCAAATAACCTCAGCATCAACTTAAACCATATAAAATTGCATTAGGCTACTCTATTTCATTTGCATTATTTGTCTTTTCTTTTTTTGAGAAATAACAAAATATTTGTTAACATCACAACAAAAGAGAAATCGGTTATCATATCAAACGATCTAAAGATCATTGTTACAAATCTACACAACACCTTACCATTATCACATACTAGCAATTTAAACCAATATCAACTCATCAGGCTAACTCCTAACACCAACTCTAACCACATCAGATTCCATCCACTCACTCGCGTCTTCGCAGTTTGGTATTGAGAGGCCCTTCCTTGTAACAACTGACCATCTCAGCCGCCCTTCGCATCGGCCTTCCAATAGACCTTCTCCGATTCTGAAGGGTCCACTATGGTCCTTCAGTTCTTCTTTAAAAAAGCTCCAACTAGCATTTGAAATCGAAGGAGCTGAAGAGTCCGCCCTTAGTTGTTCAATCAATTTGTTTTTCTCCTATGAGAATGAAAAAAAAAATGGCCTCACTACCACATAATTCATGGAGAACACTGATCCAATACAACAACATATGAGATATCAACAGTCGACTGACCGACCGACCTCCAATTCTGAATTCTTTGCCTTTAGAACAGCCGACATGCATCCAAGCTCATGATGCAGAACCTTTAGCTGCGCAACTCAAAATAGAAACATTGATTTTTTCGATTGGAAACTGATGATCATGAGGGTGAGAGTTGGGGGAAACTTACTCGGTCTTTATCGACGTTGTGCTCCTGCAAACCAAATTAAACATAGATCTATAAAGATCAGGGCTTAATAATTAATAGAGAAGAGAATAGGGGGATAAAGTGATGTGTGGAATGAACCGCTAGCATCTGAGAATTAGACCGAGCCAGCAGTTGGTTCTGCTGATTGGAATTCTGCACGAGGAATCGGAGCTTCTGCATCTCGACAGCACACAGTTCTATGATCTTATTGTTCAAACCCCAAAAAACAAAATATCCAATCAAATTTCAACAAATCACGAATAAAACAAAGAGATTCGACGGGATCCTCATCAGAAATCTGGAAATTATCGATCAAGAATCATACTTTCTATCCCCGAGGAGCATCATCAGAGTAGCGTTTTCCTGGAATTGGGGATAATTTTAGGGGTTGAACGAAAGGATCCTCTTTTTCAGCAAGAATTTCCAAGAAAAAAGAAGGAACGGGGAATCGGTAGAACCTGGAGGAGATGGGCAATGTAGTCCTTGGAGCTCTCAGAGGGGGCGGCAGCCCTTGTGCTCTCTTGGCCGTCGACCGCTACCGTTGCCGTTGCCGACGACCCCCGCTGTCGTTGCTGCTGCCGTTGCCCCCTGCTACCGATGCCGACGACCCCCGCTCAGTGTTCTAAAAAGCGGTCTAGGCGGCCGCCTAGGCGGCGCCTAGGCGCTAGGCGGCCCCCCACCGCCTCGCCTAGGCCCTAGGCGCTCCAGAAAAGCGGCCAAGCTCCCAGGCGGAGCTAGGCGGCCGCCTAGGCGGTCTAGGCGGGGCAAGGCGGCCGCCTAGGCGGTCTAGGCGGGCTGAGGCTGGCCAAGCGGACCAGACGAGCTAGGCGGGCTGAGGCTGACCAGGCGGGCCAGGCGGGTTGAGGCTGGCCAGGCGGGCTGAGGCTGGCCAGGCGGACCATGTTTGCTTTTGTTCTTGTTAATCACTCAATCTTGAATTATGGTTATATACTTGTTCTTTAAAATAATGGTTTGGGATAATCTTGAACTTATATTAATTTTTAAACATATATATATATATATATATATATTATATCAAAATAATAATTAAAAAAAAGGTAAAACGCCTAGGCGCCGCCTAGGCCGCCTAGGCGCTAGGCGGCCCCCCACCGCCCGACTAGCACCTAGCGCTTTTTAGAACCTTGCCCCCGCTGCCGCTGCCGTTGCCCCTTGCTGCCGTCGTCGTCGCCGTCGACGTTGCCATTGCCCTGAGTTAGGGCTTTGGGCTTTGGGGTACAAAAGAAAAGGGTATTGCTGGTATTAATGCGTTGTTGAGTAAGTTATTGAGAAACGATGGGGAGACGGGGGCTAATTACAGATTTTTGGGGTATGAATAAAATTTCCCTAAAATTTCCCTATTTCATAAGGTTATTTAGACCTTGCCCCCCAACTTATACCTTTAATTCGACTTTGACCCCCAAACTTTTCATAATTAGACTGTGCCTCCCAATTTCACGGATTCCGCGAGCGCGCCATGGTTGACCAATGTTTGCTCATGTTGACACTCTGTGCATTCCCACATTGACAATACTACCCCTTCACATTTAGACTTTACCCCTTCAGTTGATAAGAACTTGTAGCTATGCAACGGCTATAAATGGGGGCCAAAGTAATAAGGGGTAGTATTCTCAATATGGGAATGCACAGAGGGCCACAGAGGGTCAGCGTGAGCAAAACGTTGGTCAACCACAACGCACACATAGAATCCGTGAAATTGGGGGGGTGGAGTCTAATTATGAAAAGTTTGGGGGTCAAAGTCGAATTAAAGGTATAAGTTAGGTGGCAAGCTCTAATTAAGTGAACTTCAATACTTTAATAGCACACATCACAAATTTTTTTGGAAAAAATGACATATCTAGCGGACGGACACGGACACAAAAGCGAGAGGATTAAAACAAAGATGACTGAAGCGAATGCTGCTTGACTACAAAATTTTTTGAAGATGTTTGAAGTCAAATTTGACTGATATCTCACCAATCGACAATCATGCTTTTCATCATCGATAGGAAATTTGTTGTCAGCACCGATGGATTTGTCCAACACCCAAACCGATCACATTCGTCGATACTTCTTACAACTCCCAGTTACTGAAATGATGGTAGTAATGATCTACTTTTCTTTCGGGAATTTGCGACGACTGGGGGTTTGCAATCAGGTTCACAAAAGAAAATGGGTAGATCTACGTATCGCCAACCGATGATTGAGACCTACATGAAAGGCAAAGACTGTAATAACAACTGGCTGCTCTTATTAGTGCATAGCCTTTGCCTTTCATGTAGGACTCAATCGTCGGTAGATGAGGTGAAGATCTATCCAATTTTTAAACTTCTTTTCAAAGATTTTTTGGTCCCTTAAAGAAAAGTAGATTATTACTACAAGAATGAAGATTGCTACAATCTTAGTTGCTCCGTCCCCCTAACGAACAATAGATTATTATTACAAGATTCAAGGTCTACACAGTACATAATTTTGCTACACAATTTTTCCAAACAATTTGACATCTTATAATAACCAAATAGGATTCCTTGATTGATACTTTGAAGCAGACCAACTTTATTTTTTATGAGAAGAATCAAGTAGATCACAATCGCACTACTTTCATAGAAAAAGAATAAGGATCGGATGAAAATTGAAAACTGGTAATTATGAACCTCTGAATGCAGAGGGCAAGTGTCTGATTCAAACTACATGCACAAAAAAAAGTGAATACAAAAATTTAAATGCGGGAAGAAAAAAATGAGAGCCAAACTACACGCACAAGAAAAAAAATGGAGAAGCTGAATATCCATGGAGAAGCATCCTATCCTTACAAGATTACTTGGGCAAATGAAGTGTCCTTATAAGTCACTAAAAGATGCTTAGTTAAATTTAAGATAATTACTATAAAGGCTTCTTGTGGTGCAATGTCATTGCAATGAATGTCATGCACATCTCGTTGATCCTTGACTTTATGATCGAGAGGTCCTTCACGATAACTGGTTTAATACCCATTTCTTCAAATGTTGGGACGAACTTGAAACCATCGAGGTCTGGTGAAGTGACTGAGCAAAATTGTATTGTTCTTTCTGATTTCATTATGTCGTCCAAGTGTAAATTAAAAAAAAAAAAGAAAAAGAAGCAAGGGGACAATACAGTGTATGACGTTGTGACAAAAAAGTGCAAGAAGAGATAAAAATGAAGATCCTCTGCAGGATCCAACATCTAATGGTTGCTCTCAAAATGTTCGGATGTGATCCAAAAGAATTACCTGATGAATTACCACCCCTTCGGGATATTCAGCATGCAATAGATTCGGTTCTATGAGCAATATTACCTGTTATGCCTGCATATCGAGTTAATCTTACTGAAAGTGCAAAGCTTAAAAGACAAGCTGAAGAGACTTTGAAGAAGCAATTTGTCAGAAAAAGGACCGGAGATGGGAGAATGTGTATAGATAATCAAGCCATCAACGTGAATGCTGTCAAATATAGCACAATTGCAAACGTTAGATGATGTGCTTGACAAGATCACATGAACCACCATCTTATCCAAGATCGACTAGCGGAGCATTTCGTTGGATTCCAATCAGGTTAGAAGATGTTTGACAAACCACATACAAGATGGAGGGACTTTCCAAGTGGTTGCTTACGCCTTTTTTAGTATTTCCAAGGCTCCCAATGCTTTTATGAGGGTGATGACACAATCATTTGACTGCCACCTTGGTATCCTGGTGATGGTCTCTTTCGATAACATCTCAGTCTACAATAAGACTAAAGATGAGTATATGAAGCACCTTCATCAAATTTAAAAAATTGTACCTTTTTGAGCCCACCGATTATCTTGCTATAATTTGTGATTTCTTCCAAGAGTGTGAGACAGACCTAGAGAAAGTTTTTTGAGAACCCCTCCAAGTACGAAGGGAGGGTTAGGCAGCCCCCGGCCGGTTATCTATTAATCAAGAAGTAATAAGACTACAAAATTTACTGTCTTTCTCGCTAAAAGAAGCACTCCAAGGAATGATCCATAGCTTAAAAGTACAGACGACCGACCGCTGGAGGTCCTCCATTGTCGACGATGTGCCGCTGAAAGTTAAAGCTATCGTTGGTTGGCCTTATATCAACCAATGTTCATGGCGGTTTGAAATTTCGATGGTTAGCTAGTTTTTTATGAAGGATATATTCATAACTTCAGTACTTAAATCACAAAATGTTTGAAGGGCCGACATTTCTAGCAGACTGGCGGCCACGAGAGCGGTAGAGAAGATTAAAACAAATATGACCGAAGAACGGCTACTCGACTTGTAAAATTTTTGAAGATGTTGGAATTGGGATTTGGCTGAATCTCACCAATAGACAATCACCACCTCCATGAAATCAGTTGCTAGCGCCAATGAATCTTCCGTAGCCCCCAACCAATCATATTCATCGATACTTCCTACAAATCCCACTTACTGAAATCACCAATGAATTTTTTTTCTTAGGCCCAAACCAATTAAAAGAAAATTTTCCAGACAAATTAAACTTCCTATAATGACCACATTGCATTCATTGAATAAAAAAAAAATTCTTTTTTTACAAGAAGAATCAAATAGATCACAATTGGCCACCATTATTGTACAGAAAAAAAGAAATGGGGATCGGATGCAAATCAAAACCTGGCGATTATGAACATTCGAATGCAGAGGGCAGCTATCCGATTCAGACCAGAGACCCCTTCGGAGATGATAACCCCATCGTAACCAAACTACACGCACACAAAAAAAAAAAAAGATGGAAAATTTATTGTAGAAGAATAAAGAAGATAAAAACAACGAGAAATGGAGTAAATCCGTACCGGCATCCTTTGCGTTCCGAACGATGATGCAGATCCGACGAGTTGCGGTCCGACACCGACGACGTTGGTCGGACCCGCCAATGAAGACGATCACCGGGGTGCCTTCTTCGCCATCGCCGGCGCTAGAGACGTAGTTGCTGGAAAAAGATCTGATGTATTGAACGGCCAGGATTAAAAGTAGAAACATCATACGTAACAAAAGAGATTTTATAGGTATGTTAGACAACCTCAGGACCACCGCAGCGCCGCCGAGGCGAGCTGGGAACGATCCTCTACTGCGTCGACCTCGAGAGATCTCAGCCGTTAATCACGCTCTGATCCTGAGGCCATGGGCTCATCATCCAAACTGAGTTGCCTGTCTCCTTAGCACTTAAGGTTACAGTGGTACGATCCTATAGAACTGATCCTGTTCAAGTAAGGTCGTGAGTCTCGTGACCAATGCCGCGTTGCAGCCTTCTTTAAGCAAGGAAACGTATTACCCCCCATCCGATGTGGGACTAAACTCACTTCTCTATCTTCAGGGCATCTTGTGAAAGCATAACAGGCTGCAAGCTCAAAATTGTTGGGCGGTCTCTTCCAAACAGAGAAAGGAAGTTATTGGGCCGGTTGTGGATTCAAGAAAAGAATATGAATTGTTATTAGGTCCATAAGGGAATGCATGTGTCGGGGGAAAAATCTCGCTGATGGGCCGCTCGACCTATAAGACAAAAAAAACATGAACGGCTGGCTCCGTGAGGAGCGCATACCCTCCGACGCTCAAGTTAGTGAGGACTCGAAAGAAGGAGAGCTCTAGTAGTCGGAAAATGTCCGATTTTTTACTTTTGAATCTGTACTTTGGAGCCGGGGGATCGTACATTTATATAAATGACCGCCAGAGTTCGACACGTGGCCGCTCTTTCATGCACCTTCTACACCTTCACGTGCCAGCCCACATGGGCCCTTAATGGCCTTTGCCTTTTAGCCTGCCAGGCGGTGATAGTCTAGGCCAGGTGGACGTTCTGGAAGTCTCTAGTTTGGAACGTTCTAGACCGACCATGGCCGACGAATGTGGCTCGCAATCGTCCACGTAGTTCCACGTGGGTGGAGACATCTGTCGATTTGTTACCGCCTTACTGTAGGAGACCCTCGTGGGCAAGGAGGCGAACTCTTTTGCTGTTACATGATCGGGCGAGCTCCCGGGTGAGCTGTGGGCGTTAAATCCTCTGAGGGGTTCTTTAAACTATGTCAGGGGCGACCTCTTCCGCATGCAGTCAGAGTGAGCTCCCAGGTGAGCTGTGGGCGTTAGCCAGGGACGACCTCTTTCGCGCGCGAGTCGATCGCGTGCGGTCAGGACGAGCTCCCAGGCGAGTTGTGTCGTTAGCCAGGGGCGTTTCGTTGGATTATGGAGCGTTTCGTTGGATTCACATCGGGGTAGGAGATGTTTGACAAACCACATTCAAGATGGAGGGACTTTCCAAGTGGTTGCTTACGCCTTTTTTAGTATTTCCCAGGCTCCCAACACTTTTATGAGGGTGATGACGTAATCCTTTGACTGCCACCTTGGTATCCTTGTGATGGTCTCTTTCGATAACATATCAGTCTACAATAATACTGAAGATGAGTATACGAAGCACCTTCATCAAATTTAAAAAATTGAACCTTTTTGAGCCCACCAACTATCTTGCTATAATTTGTGGTTTCTTCCAAGAGTGTTGAGACAGACCTAGAGAAAGTTTTTTGAGAACCTCTCCAAGTACGAAGGGAGGGTTAGGCAGCCCCTGACCAGTTATCTATTAATCAAGAAGTAATAAGACTACAAAATTTACTGTCTTTCTCGCTAAAAAAGCACCCCAAGGAATGATCCATAGCTTAAAAGTACAACGACCGACCGCTGGAGGTCCTCCATCCTCGACGACTTGCCGCTGAAAGTTAAAGCTATCGTTGGTTGGCCTTATATCCAGCAGACGGGCGTGGCCACGAGAGCAGTAGAGAAGATTAAAACAAATATGACCGAATAACTGCTGCTCGACTCGTAAATTTTTTTAAGATGTTAGAATTGGGATTTGGCTGAATCTCACCAATAGACAATCATCACCTCCATGAAATCATTGCAATGAATGTCATGCACACCTCGTTGATCCTTGACTTTATGATCGAGAGGTCCTTCATGATAATGGTTTAATACCCATTTCTTCAAATGTTGGGATGAACTTGAAACCATCGAGGTCTGGTGAAGTGAATGAGCAAAATTGTATTGTTCATTCTGATTTCATTATGTTGTCCAAGTGTAAATTAAAAAAAAAAAAAAGAAGCAAGGGGACAATACAGTGTATGCCGTTGTGACAAAAAAGTGCAAGAAGAGATAAAAATGAAGATCCTCTACAGGATCCGACATCTAATGGTTGCTTTCAAAATGTTCGGATGTGATCCAAAAGAATTACTTGATGAATTACCACCCCTTCGGGATATTCAGCATGCAATAGATTCGGTTCTGTGAGTAATATTACCTGTTATGCCTGCATATCGAGCTAATTTTACTGAAAGTGCAAAGCTTAAAAGACAAGTTGAAGAGACTTTGAAGAAGCAATTTGTCAGAAAAAGGACCGGAGATGGGAGAATGTGTGTAGATAATCAAGCCATCAACGTGAATGCTGTCAAATATAGCACAATTGCAAACTTTAGATGATGTGCTTGACAAGATCGCATGAACCACCATCTTATCCAAGATCGACTAGCGGAGCGTTTCGTTAGATTCACATCAGGTTAGAAGATGTTTGACAAACCACATTCAAGATGGAGGGACTTTCCAAGTGGTTGCTTACGCCTTTTTGAGTATTTCCAAGGCTCCCAACGCTTTTATGAAGGTGATGACATAATCGTTTGACTGCCACCTTGGTATCCTTGTGATGGTCTCTTTCGATAACATCTCAGCCTACAATAATACTAAAGATGAGTATATGAAGCACCTTCATCAAATTTAAAAAATTGTACCTTTTTGAGCCCACCAACTATCTTACTATAATTTGTGGTTTCTTCCAAGAGTGTTGAGACAGACCTAGAGAAAGTTTTTTGAGAACCCCTCCAAGTACGAAGGGAGGGTTAGGCAGCCCCTGACCAGTTATCCATTAATCAAGAAGTAATAAGACTACAAAATTACTGTCTTTCTTGCTAAAAAAAGCACCCCAAGGAATGATCCATAGCTTAAAAGTACAACGACCGACCGCTGGAGGTCCTCCATCCTCGACGACTTGCCGCTGAAAGTTAAAGCTATCGTTGGTTGGCCTTGTATCAACCAATGTTCATGGCGGTTTGAAATTTCGATGGTTAGCTAGTTTTTTATGAAGGATGTATTCATAACTTCAGTACTTAAATCACAAAATGTTTGAAGGACCGACATTTCTAGCAGACGGGTGCGGCCACAAGAGCGGTAGAGAAGATTAAAACAAATATGACCGAAGAACTGCTGCTCGACTTGTAAAATTTTTGAAGATGTTGGAATTGAGATTTGATTGGATCTCACCAATAGACAATCACCACCTCCATGAAATCAGTTGCAAGCGCCAACGAATCTTCCGAAGCCCCCAACCGATCACATTCAACGATGCTTCTTACAAATCCCACTTACTGAAATCACCAATGAATTTTTTTTCTTAGGCCCAAACCAATCAAAAGAAAATTTTCCAGACAAATTAAACTTCCTATAATGACCATATTGCATTCATTCAATAAAAAAAAATTCGTTTTTTACGAGAAGAATTAAATAGATCACAATTGGCCACCATTATTGTACAGAAAAAAAGAAATGGGGATCGGATGCAAATCGAAACCTGGCGATTATGAACATCCGAATGCAGAGGGCAGCTGTCCGATTCAGACTCGAGACCCCTTCGGAGATGATAACCCCATCGAAGCCAAACTACACGCACAAAAAAAAAAAAGATGGAAATTTTAATGTAGAAGAATAAAGAAGAAAAAAAAAAACGAGAAATGGAATCCAAATCCGTACCGGCAGCCTTGTGTTCCGAACGATGGTGAAGATCCGACGAGTTGCGGTCCGACTTCGTCAACGTTGGCCGGACCCGGGAGCTGTCCGACTTCGTCGACGGTTAAGCAAAAAAAATATTTAGGATCGTAATCTTAAAAACTAAGGAGACAGGCAACTCAGGGAGACTAGTTGCCTGTCTCCTTAGTGAACTAACGGAGCAAGGTAGAGCTATTTAACCATGTAAGCACACTATTCCTTTTCCGATGTGGGACTAAACTCAGCTCCCTACCTTCAGGTTCAGAGTATTTTGTGAAAGCATAACGGGCTGCAAGCCCGCGAGTTCAAAATTGTTGGGCCGATCTCTTCCGAATAGAGAAAGGAAGTTATTGGGCCGGTTGTGGATTTAAGAAAATGAATCTGAATTGTTATTTGGTCCAATAGGGGAGTGCATGCATCATGGGTGGACAAAGGGGCACAACACCACCACCAACTCATAAAGAAGAAGAAGTCTACTATCGCAGTTGATTGTTCATAAGTGGGCCCGACGTCTGGCTCTGGGATGCGTTGCGGTCTCCCTCGCTATAACATACGACCAACCCTCCACTCCACCACCTCTCTCTCTCTCTCCCACTCATCTGAGACGACATCGATTTGTATTGCGGTTCGCAACAAAAGTGGTGGCACTGAATAACACAAAAACCATGTAATCCAAACCACTCTTAAAATGGTGTTTTTCGTGATGATACAACTGATGGGGATCGGATTAAAAAATTTAATCTTCCATGATCTTGCATGGTTATTCGAATGAGAATTTTACCGTGGGATGATCAGTCCTTTATAGATCCAGTCGGTAAAACGGATGACAGTTTTTGCTCTGATCTCTTATTGCTCTGAAATTTTATGAGCATGTAACCACCTTCGTTCCGGAGATCCTTGAACTGGAACGGAGTCAATCCGATCTGTAGATCTCCCGAAACAATTAAAACGGCGGGGCTGTTCTGCTACAGATTTCTAAACGAAAATTGCTGCACGTTGGCGATCAATCTCCTTGCAATCTTTAACCATGTATTCCTCACGTCACTAGAGAATCGACCCGGTGGGAAACCTTCCTTACAATCCTGAGAGAGATGGAGAGCTACTTTGGATTAGGGTTGATCTCCAAGATCAAACCCTCGCACCCGAGAGAGATGGAGAGCTACTTTGGATTAAGTCGCATCTTTAATCACTTACGGAGTACCTGCTTAACCATTCATCTCATGAACATATTATAGTGTCATATCGATTAATAAATGACTGAGGAAAAACATAAAACATTGTTTGAGGGCATACAACCCTAACAATCTCCCACTTGCACTTATAACCAATGTGATACACATCTAACCCCCATCCTATCGACATGATAGTCAAAGGACTTTGCAGGTAATGATTTAGTAAAAAGATTTGCGAGGTTCTCTGTTGATGCTATCTTGGTCACCAAAACGTCTCCACATTTTTCAATATCATTGAGAAGATATTTTCTTTCAATGTGTTTAGCTCCCTTATGGTTCTTTGGTTATTTGCTCTGAGCAACAGCCCCACTGTTATCACAGTAAAGTGTAATGGGCATCTTTGCTGCAAGCACTACCTCCAACTCTTGAATAAAGTTCTTCAACCATATTGTACCCTTGGCTGCCTCCCATGCTGCCACGTATTCAGATTCAGTAGTTGAATCCGCAACGCACTATCCCCTTTCCGATGTGGGACTAAAACTCACTTCTATACCGTATGGGCATCTTGTGAAAGCATAGCGGGCTGCAAGCCCAAAATTGTTGGCCCGGTCTCTTCCAAACAAAGAAAGGAAGTTATTGGGCCGGTTGTGGATTCAATGAAAGAATCTGAATTGTCATTAGATCCAAAAGGGAGATGCATCCTCAGTTGGCCAAAGGGGCACAACAACAACACCAACTCATAAAGAAAAAAAAAATTAAAAATTAAAAATTAAAAAAGAAGAAGGAAGTTCTTATAGTCTTGTTCATAAGTGGTCCCGACGCCGGGCCCTGGGTAGTGTTGCTTCTCCTTCGCTACAACCTACCACCACCCCTTCGTCTCCACCGCCTCTTTCTCCACTCATGTGTGACACCGTCGATTCGTATTGCGGTTCTAAAATATTGAACCATCTTCTAAATTGGCAGCTCAACACTCAAGCCGAGGGCCTAACTTTCATACAAAAGCAATATGAGCCACACCCATGAAGAATTGTAAGGGAAGTGGATTGCTTAGATGTGGAGGAAAAGGGTGATTTGTTGAATATTGCCATATAAGAATCCTAAGGGAAGTCTTTACTACTGTGAAGGTTGATGGTGCCCAAAAATTAGCACCAGCTCGTCATCAAAGTACAGAGGTCACCTCCGGTTCAAGAGTTTGTCCCGTATCCCCTATGAGTAGCCCGGCTCGCTTTAGCTCGAAACTCGAGTGAACAATCGTAGAGTCAGCGCGCAGGTTGCTCGCCAAGTGAAGCTGGGAAACCTACCTCACTAATCGCCTTGGCATTGCGGTTCGAATGCCTCACGCCCAGATTGCTCTTCACCCAGAGCTCAGATACCGAGACCGTCCACGATTAGCTCGCACGCAAAGTCGCCTGCGATCAGCCCGTACATGAGGTATCACCTTTTGTCGAAAGAACAAAGAACACTTCAGAAGATTCAACACGTGATCACCTACAGCTCGGATACCGAGGTCGCCCGCGATCAGCCTGCACGCGAGGTGCCACTTGGAGTGGACAAATTCGGTGCATTCCCCCCTCAACCTCGGACAGCCAGCTGGCTAGCAAGACGACATATCACATTTAAAGACCCATGTGCGAGCACGAGGGTGCACAAAGAGACAGGTGGGCTGGCATGTGTCGGCCTGTAGTGGTCGGAGAAAGGCTATATAGGTACGACTCAAGGATCCAAAGTACAGGTTCGAATTTCAAAAACTCGAACTACCTTCTTATCATCCGACCTCCCCTTTTGCGATCTCTACTGACTTGAGTGTTGGAGGGCCTGCACTCTGAGAGGAGCCAGCCATTTTAGCCCCTTTGTTTTGCAGGTCGTTGGAGAAATCTCCGAGATTTCCCCCGACAAAGGTGGTGACGAAAAAGTGAAAGATCCACTCGAGTAAGAGAACTTGATCAGAACGAACAACTTTGCATTTTCAGAGAAGTGACTCTGCATTGGTGCGAGCCTTATTTTGATTTATCAAAGAGGAGAACCAGTTGAATATCAATATTTCAGACACATGTTAGAATGCTGCAAAAAACATTTCTAACCTCGCCATTAAAATGGCAGAGAAGTTGAAGATCCCACAGGGGAGCATCTGACTAGACGGGGCCATGGCCCCTCTAAAATTATAAAAAGGTCTTGAGGCCTCCATTGAGATTATAAATTTTTTTAAAATATTCATATATGGCCCCTACAAAATTTTTAATTTTACAATTCCCGGATCCCCCACAGTAACATCCTTACAGAATAACTTGGGTAAGGGATGTGTATGTATAAGTCACTATAAATGCTTAGTTGAATGTAAATTCACGTGAGCCCTAGTATGTGCGTTTGGTAGCAGGGCAAGTTTAACTAGGGAAGGGGAAAGTAAATCTAATCGTGCGCAAAAAAAAAAACAAAACGGTGGAAAAGTGACGGGCATCATATTTCTCTCTTTACTTAGAGGAATCATATTCGCCAGCTTAGCATTCTCTATCAACTTCCTTAGTTAAAACTTTCTTGCTATCAAACACGGCTTTACAAACTTACTTGGGTGAAGGGTGTGTATTCATACATCGCCAAAAGATGCTTAGTTGATTTGAGGATGACTGTCTATGAAGACTTTGTGTGGTGCAATGCCATTCCAATTTCCACAATGTCACCCACATCTTCTTGGCCCTTAACTTTATGATCGAGAGATCCTTCAGGATGACTAGGGGTGTAAAAAAAAGCATGATGTCCAAAGTCTGGCCCGACTTGGCCTGTAAGTCACAAAAAGATGCTTGATTGAATTTAGGAACACCATCTATGCAGACCAGGGGTGCAACTTGGGCGGATTGGACTTGACCCAATCCGAGTCCAACCCAAGTTTGGGTCGGGTTAGGATTGATGTATTTAAAAATTGGGTTGGATTAGGGTTGCAAAAATACAACCCGAGTTGAATTTGGGTCGGGCAACCCGACCCAATCTGAACCCAAGGACTCATGTATAACTACGAGTCTGTGATATATAGGTAACAATCACAACCAACCCTAGTACTCATATGTTGAGGTGTCGCAATCACAATCATTCGTTTCACCCAGTTCCATATATTTTATTTGCTTCTTGTTTATCAAATAATGGCATTATCTAATGATCTAGTTGAATGGGTAGAAATGTAAAAAAAGTAGTATGGTAGTATTAGTAAGTAAAAGTTTTTTTTAGATTTTGATCTTCAAATGTTAAATTTTAAACAATAAGTATACCCGAACCTGCACAACCCGACCCGTCCTACCAACTTGGGCTAACTCAAGCCCAACCCGAACATAATTTTTTTCGCTTCAGTTGGACTTGGGCTGGGCATCTCGGGTTTGAGATTTTAGTACTTGGGTTGGGCTTTGGTTGACCTCAACCTGACCCAACCCGACCGAGTTGAAACCGCAATGAGGACCAGGGGTGGGACTTGGGCTGGTCTGACCCGAACCCGACCCGCCCAACCCGAACAATGGACAAACATGGGCAAAGCTGGTTAGAAACTTGGGACGGATTTGGACAAAAAAATATCAACCCGATTTTAATTTGGACGGATTTGGGCACTGATCTTCCCAACCCGAGAAACCCAAGGAAGTGATACACTAAGGTTGAATGCTTTGGTAGTTTTTTTTTATGGAAATCGAAGACTGTGTTTGATGTTGAATGCTAAGAATTTGTTTGCAATATGCGAGGATATGGGTTAGATTTTATGTTTTCTTTATGCAAATCAAAGATTTTTTTTATACAATTTAGAAATATGTTGGGTTTTTTTTCATTTATTTATATGCACAAGTATTTCTAATTGGACAATCCGCCCATTATTTTGCAAATTGAGCAACCCGAGCAACCCGAACAACTAGAATGGGCAAGCACGAGTTGGGCTTCCACATGTTCCCCAGGTTTCACGGGCAAAACGGGTTAAAGTTTGTGCAAGTTGGGTTGGGCATTGGCAGATTCTTCATCCCGCCCAAGTCCCACCCCTAATGAAGACTATGTGGTGCACTGTCATTCCAATTTCACATGAGTGTCACCCACATCATGTTGGTTCTTGACTTTATGATCGAGAACATTTCATTGTAGCAAATGTCACCCACATCATGTTGGGATTGTGCCAAGGGGCATGATTTTTGGGAGGAGGTGCTCCGCGTTACTGGCCTTAATTTCTATCGTTTAAACATGCTGCAGCCGGGGTCTAAGAAGGTGATTCAAAGGAGGGAACCTATTCCAGGGGAATATCTGGCGGTGTTTATGTGGCTGCTATGGAAGGCTAGATGTAATAAAATTTTCGAAAGCAAGGTGGAGCCTATGAGAATTTTGGTTCAACAGGGGTGCTCGTTGATCAAGCAATACTTTCAGCAAATACCATATCATCCTGGGGAGGGAGCTCACAAGGTCGACACTTTTATGTGGGTTGATGGTGCATTTAAATACCCTACTGAGATAGCAAGTGGAGCTTGGGTGGCTGCATCTTCAGGTGGTCAGATTTGTATGGTGGCTGCACATAGGTGTCGGGTTGGATCTCCTCTTCAGGCAGAGATATGGGCTCTCAAGGGTGCTTTGGAGGAAGTGGTTAAGAAGGATTACCGGAATGTTGTTATTCTGACGGATTCATCCAATGCTCGAGACGCCATTGTGTTGGGTCGTGGGAGTAATGCGGACTTAGGGCCACTTATAAGGGATTGTCAAATGATATGGTACGTACCAGTTGGATACTGTGCGGATAAAGTGGGTCCCCAGGACAGCCAATATCACTGCTCATTGGCTCGCCCAGGAAGCAAGGATTCGTGGTAAAGTAGGGTATTGGGTGAAAGATTTTCCCGCTGAACTGTCTGGTCTTGTATATGAAGATCTACAGGTCATAATGGAGTGACCCCCGTCATATGTACCAAAAAAAAAATGTTACTCTTTATTACTGAAATGTTCAAAGAGTAACATTTCGATAATAAATAGTAGCATTAGCTACAAAGAAATCAATGTAGTTTTTTTTTATAATAATTGTTGTAAATAAAAATTGCAACTGTGAAATCACTATAGCAAATGTTACTCTTCATGTGATTTCTTGTACAGCTGCATATAGGTGTAAAATGAATATTTTTACAAACGAAATTACCTGCCACTAAAACATCTCTTTACCGCTTTATGTTTTAAGGACGTATCACCAATTTGTCCAATTTTTATTTTGTAGTGGAGTGTTTTTTGCTTTGGATGCTAAGTGAGCCATCTCGACCGTTCATGGAAGAATAAAGAGCCGTCCGATTATATTAGGGAACGACCCGTGCAGTGTACTTACACCCTTTTTACATACAATCAGACTCCCCCCTTTTCTCCTGCATATTAGGGAACGGTCCAGACGCCCCACATAGCATTCGCAGGAAAAACCATCCTAACAAAAACCGTCCTTATGTCCGTCATTTAACTAAGTTAATGTCTGTGGACAGTTGGATAGAGGTTTTGATCCAACGGCCATTGGCTCTTCAAGGGTTCATACCAAGTCATTTAGTGTGGGTTTCGGTTTGGAGTAATAAAAAGATTAGAAAGATATAGAAGGGGTTGCAGAGACTAGTTATAGTCCTCTACTGCGTCAACCTCGAGAGATCTCAGCCGTTAATCACACTATGATCCCGAGGTCATGGGGGCTCATCATCCAAACTGAGTTGCCTGTCTCCTTAGCACTTAAGGTTACAGTGGTACGATCCTATAGAACTGATCCTGTTCAAGTAAGGTCGTGACCAACGAAGCATTGTAGCGCTATTTAAACATGTAAACGCACTCTCCCCTTTCCGATGTGGGACTAAAACTCACTTCTCTATCTTATGGGCATCTTGTGAAAACATAGCGGGCTGTAAGGCTGCAAACCCAAAATTGTTGGGCCGGTCTCTTCCAAACAGAGAAAGGAAGTTATTGGGCCGGTTGTGGATTCAAGAAAAGAAAAGAATCTAAATTGTTATTAGATCCAAAAGGGCGATGCATCCTCAGTTGGCCCAAGGGCACAACACCACCACCAACTCATAAAGGAAAAAAATAAAATTAAAAATTAAAAAAAGAAGGAAGTTCTTATAGTCTTGTTCATAAGTGGGACCGACATCGGGCCCCGGGAAGCGTTGCGTCTCCTTCGCTACAACCTACCACCACCCCTCCGTCTCCACCGCCTCTCTCTCCGCTCATCCGTGACGACGTCAATTCGTATTGTGGTTCTAAAATATTGAACCATCTTTTAAATTGGCATCTCAACACTCAAGCCAAGGGCCTAACTTTCATACAAAGCAATATGAGCCACACCAATGAAGAATTCTAAGGGAAGTGGATTGCTTTAGATGCCGAGGAAATGGGTTATTTGTTGAATATTGCCATATAAGAATCCTAAGGGAAGTCTTTACTACTGTGAAGGTTGATGGTGCCCAAAAATTAGCACCAGCCCGTCATCAAAGTACACGAGGTCGCCTCCGGTTCAAGAGATCATCCCGTATCCCCTAGGAGGAGCCCGACTTGTTTTAGCCCCAAACTCGTGTGAACAATCGCAGAGTCAGCTCGCAGGTTGCTCGCCAACTGAAGCTGGGAAACCTAGCTCACCAATCGCCTTGGCATTGCGGTTCGAACACCTCGCGCCCAAATTGCTCTTCACCTATAGCTCGCACGCGAAGTCGCCCGCGATCAGCCCATACATGAGGTATCACCTTTTGTTGGAAGAACAAAGAACAATTCAGAAGTTTCAGCACCTGATCACCTATAGCTCGGATATCGAGGTCGCTCGCGATCAGCCTGCGCGCGAGATATCGCCTTTTGTCGGAAGCTCAAAGAACATTTCAAAAGATTCAGCACCTGATCACCTACAGCTCTGATACCGAAGCCGTCCGCGATCAGCTCGCGCATGAGGTCACCCGTGATCAGTCCGTATGCGAGGTATCGCCTTTTGTCGGAACCTCAAATAACACTTCAGAAGATTCATCACCAGCATTGCTCAACACCAACAGCTCGGATATCCACCTCACATGCAAGACAGCCAGCTCGTCCGCGGAAAAGATCGCCTTTTACCTATAGGTGTTCCATACCGACGATACCGTAAGACGCCATTGGATCGATAAGTGTCCTCGTTCTGGAGGAACTGCGTGGATGATTGTAGTCCTACTTCGCTAAAAGGTATGACTCAAGACTCCAAAGTACAGGTTCGAATTCCAAAAACTTGAACTACCTTTCGATCATCCACCCCCCCTTTTGAGATCTATGCTGACTTGAGTGTCGAAGGGCCTGCGCTCCGAGAGGAGCTAGCTGTTTTAGCCCCTTTGTTTTGTAGGTCGCGGGATAAATCTCCGAGATTTCCCCCCGACAAAGGTGATGATGAAAAAGTGGAAGGTCCACTCGAGTAAGAGAACTTGATCAGAACGAACAACTTTGCATTTTCAGAGAAGTGACTATGCATGGGTGCGAGCCTTATTTTGATTTATCAAAGAGAACCAGTTGAATATCAATATTTCAGACACGTGTTAGATACTGCAAAAAACATTTTCAACCTCGCCATTAAAAATGGCGGAAAAGTTGAAGATCCCACAGGGGAGCATCCGAGTAGACGGGGCCATGGCCCCCCTAAAATTTTAAAAAGGTCTTTGAGTCCTCCATTGAGATTTTAAAAATTTTAAAAATATTCATATATGGCCCCTCCAAAATTTTTAATTTTGCAATTCCCTGATCCCCCACAGTGACATCCTTACAAAATAACTTGGGTAAGGGATGTGTATAAGTCACTATAAATGCTTAGTTGAATGTAAATTCACTATCTATGAAGACTGTGTGGTGCAATCTCATTCCCTCACGTGAGCCCTAGTATGTGCGTTTAGTAGCAGGGCAAGTTTATCTAGGGAAGGAAAAAGTAAATCTAATTGTGCACAAAAAAGTGACGGGCATCATATTTCTCGCTTCACCGAGGGGAATCATATTCGCTGGCTTAGCATTCTCTTTCATCTTCTTTAGTTTAAATTTTTTTGCTACCAAACACGGCCTTACAAGCTTACTTGGGTGAACGGTATTCTTACGTCGTCAAAAGATGCTTAGTTGATTTTAGGATGACTGTCTATGAAAGACTTTGTGTGGTGCAATGTCATTCCAATTTCCACAGTGTCACCCACATCTTGTTGGTCCTTAATTTATGACTGGCCCACTTGGCCTGTTAGTCTCAAAAAGATGCTTGATTGAATTTAGGAACACCATCTATGAAGGCCAGGGGTGCAACTTGGGCCGGTTAGACCTGACCCAATCCGAGCCCAACCCAAGTTTGGTCGGGTTTGGATTGATGTATTTAAAAATTGGGTTGGATTAGGATTGAAAAAATACAACCCGAGTTAAATTTGGGTTCGTCAACCCGATCCAATCTGAACCCAAGGACTCATGTATATCTACGAGTCTGTGATATTTTCGTAACAATCACAACCAACCATAGTACTCATATATTGAGGTGCTGTAGTCACAATCATTCGTTTCACCCAGTTCCATATTATTTATTTGCTTCTTGCTTATCAAATAAAGGCATTATCTAATGATCTAGTTGCATGGGTAGAAATGTAAAAAAAGTAGTAAGGTAGTATTAGCAAGTAAAAGTTTTTTTTAGATTTTGATCTTCAAATGTTAAAATTTTAAACAATAAGTATACCTGAATCGACACAACACGAACCGTACTACCAACTTGGGCTAACTCGAGCCCAACCCGTGCATAAATTTTTTTGCTTTGGTTGGGCTGGGCATCTCGGGTTGGAGGTTGGGTTGAGTTGGAGGTTTTAGTACTTTGGTTGGGCTTAAGTTGACCCTCAACCTGACCCAACCCGACCGAGTTACAGCCCTAATGAAGACTAGGGGTGGGACTTGGGCTGATCTGACCCGAACCCGACCCGCCCAACCTGAACAATGGACAAACATGGGAAAAACTGATTAAAAACTTGGACGGATTTGGACAAAAAAAGATCAATCCGATTTCAAATTGGACAGATTTGGGCACCGATCTTCCCAACCTGAGAAACCTGAGGAAGTAATACACTAAGGTTGAATGCTTTGGTAGTTTTTTCTTATGGAAATCAAAGACTGTCTGTTTGATGTTGAACGCTAAGAATTTGTTTGAAATATGTGAGGATATGGATTGGATTTTATGTTTTCGTTATGCAAATCAAATATTTTTTTTATACAATTCAAAAATATGTAGGTTTTTTTTTTCCATTTATTTATGTGCACAAGCATTTCTAATTGGGCAACCCGTTCATTCTTTTGCAAATTGGGCATCCTGAGCAACCTGAACAACTATAATGGGCAAGGACAGGTTGGGCATCCACAGGTTCCCCGGGCAAAACGGGATAAGGTTTGTGCAAGGCGGGTTGGGCATGGGCAGACCCCTCAACCTGCCCAAGTCCCACCCTTAATGACTTTATGATCGAGAGGTCCTTCACGATGAGTACGATGGAAAGAAAAATAGCCCAACATCCCAAGGCTGCCTGACTTGCCCATAAGTCAATGGCCCGAGCCCTGTCAATGGCAATTTCAAATTGATAAGTTTTATTCATACCCCAAAAATCTGTAATTAGCCCCTATTTCCAACAAACTTGAACTCACCCCGTATTTTTTGATCATATCCCATTTTTATTCCAAAAATATCCTTTCTTTTACACCCCACCTTGAATACACCCCAGTTAAATGACCGGCCCCATCTTGATCATACCCCATTCCTTTCCGATGTTGAAGCCCCATGAGTAGGGGTGGCAATCCTTGACCCGACCCACCAACCCGACCCGAAGTTAGCGGGTTTGGGTTTGGCTTAAACAGGTTCGGGTCATAAAAGGGTTGACCCGATTGACCCGTTTATTTAATAGGTCGGGTTCAGGTTTGTACTTATAACCCGATTGACCCGACTTGACCCGTTTACCAAATGGGTCGTGTCAACCCGACCTGAACCAACCCGACCCGACCTGGCCCAATCAGACCCATCTTGACCCAACCCGACATGTTGTCATGGATTATGTTGACCCAACCCGAGCCAATCCGACCCGACCTATTTAGTAAACGGGTTTAACGGGTCGGGTCGGGTCAACCCGTTTATTAGGCGGGTCGGGTTTGGGTTTAAGTTTTTGACCCGTTTATTAAACGGGTCGGGTTCGGGTTGGGTGTTTTGCCCTTATACCTATGCCACAACCTGACCCGACCCATTGCCACCCCTACCCATGAGTAGAGAGAGAGAGAGATATGCCTCTCTTCTTTCTCCATTGCCAGAGGGGTTAGATCTCGTTTGGAGGTATCCGATCGGGGGAATCTCGACTGTAATTTCTTTCCAATTGCAAGTCGATACCCAAAAGGTTATGTTTAAGGTTTTAGTTCGATGTGGGATATAAGGTGTGGGTATAAATGATATTTTAAAATTTTTGTGTAAGTTACTGTGAAACGGATGGAAGACGGAGGCTGGTTACAGATTTTTGGGGTATGAATAAAATTTCCCTTTCAAATTTTGTAGCCAATATTACATGGGAAATTTTATTCATACCCCAAAAATCTGTAATTAGCCCCCGGCTCCCTATCGTTTCTCAATAATTACTCAACAATCATTTAATACCAACAATGTCCTTTTGTTTTTTTACCCCAAAGCCCTTACTCAGCGTCTTTTGTACCCCCAACCCAACCCAAGGTTTGTTTAAACTTAGCCCAAGCCCAACCCGTCGGGTTGGCTGGGTTGTGCGGGGTGGGTTCGGGTTAACCCGCCCAAAGTCGGGATGGGTTCGGGTTGGCCCGCCCAATTTGCAGGTAGGGGTGGCAATGGGTCGTGTCGTGTCTGGTTCGTGTCGTGTCCAAAACCCCAAGATCCGGACCCGACCCGTTTAACTAATCGTGTCTAGATCCTAAACCCGTACCCGACCCGCTAATAAACGGGTAGACACGATAAGACCCGGCAAGACTCGTTTACCACCCGAATCTATTCAGTTGACCCGATCCGACCCAATCCGACTCGACCCGATCTGACCCGAAAGACCCGCTGGAAGTATATATTATAGTATCGGATTGCTGGTAGACCCGACCCGATCCGACTCGACCCGACCCGTTGAGTACTAAACGAGTCTTCCCGGGTCCACCATGTCCATACCCTAAACCCGGACCCGACCCGTTTCTTAAACGGGTCTATCGTGTCGACCCGTTTACGACCCGAACCCGTTTAGCCCTGACCCAGACCCGCTAACTTCGTGACGGGTCCGAAATTGCCAGCCCTAGTTGCAGCCCAACCTGTGCCTTCAAGTACCAGCCAATAGCATGGAATTTATTTAAAAGTGGGGTGTATTCAATAGTGCATATAACTAGGGTATATTTAAGGGGGTATGTGTTTGATTGGGGTATAATCAAGTTAGGGCGGGCCATTTAGCTGGGGTGTATTGATGGTGGGGTGTAAGGGGTAAGGGTATTTTTGGGACAGGAATGGGGTATGAAAAAAAAAATTTGGGGTGTGTTCAAGTTTGTTGGAAATAGGGGCTAATTACAGATTTTTGGGGTATGAATAAAATTTCCCTATTTCATAAGGTTATTTAGACCTAGCCCCCCAACTTATACCTTTAATTCGACTTTGACCCCCAAACTTTTCATAATTAGACTGTGCCTCCCAATTTCACGGATTCCGCGAGCGCGCCATGGTTGACCAATGTTTGCTCATGTTGACACTCTGTGCATTCCCACATTGACAATACTACACCTTCACATTTAGACTTTACCCCTTCAGTTGATAAGAACTTGTAGCTATACAACGGCTATAAATGGGGGCCAAAGTCATAAGGGGTAGTATTCTCAATATGGGAATGCACAGAGGGCCACAGAGGGTCAGCGTGAGCAAAATGTTGGTCAACCACAACGCACACATAGAATCCGTGCAATTGGGGGGGCGGAGTCTAATTATGAAAAGTTTGGGGGTCAAAGTCGAATTAAAGGTATAAGCTAGGTGGCAAGCTCTAATTAAGTGAACTTCAATACTTTAATAGCACACATCACAAATTTTTTTGGAAAAAATGACATATCTGGCGGACGGACACGGACACAAAAGCGAGAGGATTAAAACAAAGATGACTGAAGCGAATGCTGCTTGACTACAAATTTTTTTGAAGATGTTTGAATTCAAATTTGACTGAAATCTCACCAATCGACAATCATGCTTTTCATCATCGATAGGAAATTTGTTGTCAGCACAGATGGATTTGTCTAAAACCCAAACTGATCACATTCGTCGATACTTCTTACAACTCCCAGTTACTGAAATGATGGTAGTAATGATCTACTTTTCTTTCGGGAATTTGCGACGACTGGATGGGTAGATCTATGTATCGCCAGCCAACCGATGATTGAGACCTACATGAAAGGCAAAGACTGTAATAACAACAGGCTGCTCTTATTAGTGTATAGCCTTTGCCTTTCATGTAGGACTCAATCGTCGGTAGATGAGGTGAAGATCTATCGAATTTTTAAACTTCTTTTCAAAGATTTTTTGGTCCCTTAAAAGAAAAGTAGATTATTACTACAAGATTGAAGATTGCTACAATCTTAGTTGCTCTGTCTCCCTAACGAACAATAGATTATTATTACAAGATTCAACATCTACACAGTTCATAATTTTGCTACACAATTTTTCCAAACAATTTGAGTTCATATAATAACCAAATAGGATTCCTTGATTGATACTTTGAAGCAGACCAACTTTATTTTTTACGAGAAGAATCAAGTAGATCAAAATCGCACTACTTTCATAGAAAAAGAATAAGGATCGGTTGAAAATTGAAAACTGGTAATCTAAACCAAACTACGGGCACAAAAAAAAGGGAATACAAAAATTTAAATGCGGGAAAAAAAAAAATGAGAGCCAAACTACACACACGAGAAAAAAAAAAATGGAGAAGCTGAATATCCATGGAGAAGCATCCTATCCTTACAAGATTACTTGGGCAAATGAAGTGTCGTTATAAGTCTCTAAAAGATGCTTAGTTAAATTTAAGATAATTACTATAAAGGCTTCTTGTGGTGCAATGTCATTGCAATGAATGTCATGCACACCTCGTTGATCCTTGACTTTATGATCGAGAGGTCCTTCACGATAACTGGTTTAATACCCATTTCTTCAAATATTGGTATTAGCTATAGTGTGTTAGTATTCTATTAGTCCCACCTCGGTTGTGGTAACATAATGGTGTGCGTACTCTCTCTATATAAAGAGAGGTAGTCTTATGTAATGTTATTTGTGATTAATGAGATAATACAAGGAGATTTTCTCCCTAATCCTATTCTCTCTCCGCCTCTCTTCGTAACAGTTGGGAAGAACTTGAAACCATCGAGGTCTGGTGAAGTGAATGAGCAAAATTGTATTGTTCATTCTGATTTCATTATGTTGTCCAAGTGTAAATTAAAAAAAAGAAGAAGCAAGGGGACAATACAGTGTATGCCGTTGTGACAAAAAAGTGCAAGAAGAGATAAAAATGAAGATCCTCTGCAGGATCCGACATCTAATGGTTGCTCTCAAAATGTTCGGATGTGATCCAAAAGAATTACCTGATGAATTACCACCCCTTCGGGATATTCAGCATGCAATAGATTCGGTTATGTGAGCAATATTTCCTGTTATGCCTGCATATCGAGCTAATCTTACTGAAAGTGCAAAGCTTAAAAGACAAGCTGAAGAGACTTTGAAGAAGCAATTTGTCAGAA
>OX393552.1:49439872-49494872 GCA_947650365.1 Chamaelirium japonicum | reverse complement strand
CTGATTGATTTTTGTTTGCAAAGTATTCATGTGGAAACACAAAAAAAAAAAAGATTACCTAGCTCCGAGATGCAAAACCAATGCAAACATTTATGATGCCCAAAGAGGCCCAATGTGATCAAAGAGAAGAAAAATATGATCTTAATTAAAAATCAGCATATCATATCATTTGCAATACCAATGTAATTAAAAATCAGCATATCATATCATTTGTAACACCAATGTTCATCTCAAAAATATTTAACCTCCTTATAGTTAAAAAACTACATTTTGCCCTCCTTCAATTCTGTTTTGATTATATAAAAATTAAAAGAGAAGAAACACCTTTGGTTTGCATTGGTTTTGCATCTTGGATAGAAAAAATGATAAAAGAAGAAAGAAAATGAAACTAATGCTTTGGTAGAAAGAAAATGAATCTACTTTCTAATTCCAATTTTGGTTTGCCCTTTGGTAGTTTCAGATTTTTGTTTCAGATTGTTTGCTTTGGTAGTTTCAGATTGTTTGCTTTGGTCTTCCATCCTCAAGATCATCGTGTATATCAAATGAGGATTACAGATTTTCAGATTTTCAGATTGATGAGTTCCTCACGCAAGTATTTAAAGGAAGGACTCGGAAAATCATGGTCCACAAAAGCATATGTGGCATGAATTCAATTTAAGTTTAAAAAAGGAAGAAGATTATGCAAATGATAGGAAAAACTTTGTTAATATGTTGGCTAATCATGTAACATTGTCAACTTGCATTTTTACCGACCATCCTTTTTCCAGAAAAGAGTTGATAGACCTTTTCAATTACAAAATGTTTTGGATCTGAAACCACCCCTTAATTTAGTCTGGCTCGAGTTCAAAATATTGGTCGAATGTTTAATTTTAAACTCAAGCAACATTTTGAATTTTTTAAAAGCTGTAATATCATACTTACCAAGCCCATTCTGAACAAAATCTAGCTCACATACTCATTCCTCTTCTCTCCCGACCACGTGTCGGGAAGCTGGAGCTCAGCAGCAAGTGAGAGTGTTTCCCACACAGTCAGCTGTGAGAAGAAGAGGTCCTCCTGCCGCACATAAGCAATCCTGCGGAAGCAAAACTTTTCTTTAGGAAAAGAAGAAGTACACAATCAATTCACCAACATAAAACACCATTTAGAACAGCTTGTCATTCTACTACAACCCGATTCAATAGGGAACTTACTTATAACCTCCGCTGGACCTAGGCCGCCCATTGAAATCCAAATTTCCAAAAAGGCGTAACCGGGGTGACGAAGCGAGCTGTCCGGCAAGCACATTGAGCAATGTGGTCTTCCCCGACCCAGATGGCCCCATGATCGCAAGCAGCCTTCCCGATTTTGCCTCCCCACTCACATTTGTAAGCAGAAATCTCACCTGAATACATGTGACATAAAATTTAAGTTCAAAACATATTTACACAACTCTCCAAGTAGAAAAAACTTCAGATTTTTGTCAGTGTTTTTTTCAAAATTATTTGCGATTTTTTAGATAAATCAGTGGTTTTCGGAATTATTCAGTGAACAGGTGAATCCAAAGGCTAAGCACCGGTTTAATCGGCACACTTAATGCACCAAAATTTTTTGACCGAAATTCGAAGAACTTTGTGAATCTTCGTATTTAGCTTAAATTGGGGACATATGTGGCATGAATTCAATTTAAGTTTAAAAAAGGAAGAAGATTATGCAAATGATAGGAAAAACTTTGTTAATATGTTGGCTAATCATGTAACATTGTCAACTTGCATTTTTACCGACCATCCTTTTTCCAGAAAAGAGTTGATAGACCTTTTCAATTACAAAATGTTTTGGATCTGAAACCACCCCTTAATTTAGTCTGGCTCGAGTTCAAAATATTGGTCGAATGTTTAATTTTAAACTCAAGCAACATTTTGAATTTTTTAAAAGCTGTAATATCATACTTACCAAGCCCATTCTGATCAAAAGCTGGCTCACATACTCATTCCTCTTCTCTCCCGACCACGTGTCGGGAAGCTGGAGCTCAGCAGCAAGTGAGAGTGTTTCCCACACAGTCAGCTGTGAGAAGAAGAGGTCCTCCTGCCGCACATAAGCAATCCTGCGGAAGCAAAACTTTTCTTTAGGAAAAGAAGAAGTACACAATCAATTCACCAACATAAAACACCATTTAGAACAGCTTGTCATTCTACTACAACCCGATTCAATAGGGAACTTACTTATAACCTCCGCTGGACCTAGGCCTATAGATAGCATACCCACAAAAAATTAGAGCATTCTAAAACTTCTAGGTGTGTCAAATGATCATCTTTAAATTAACGGTTAACATGGACGGTAGATCTGCCCGAGGTTTGGGATCTCTCGGCCTGCTTCAAAAAAAATAAAAAATATTTGACCGAGGGTTGGGATATCTCGGCATGCTTCAAAAAGGAAAAAAAAACAGAGGAAAAAAAGAAAAGAAAAACAGAGGATGAACCTTAAAGCCAAAAAGGTACCCTTAAAGCCTTCCACCCAATTATGTAGAAAATAAAAGAAAAAAAAAATCAGGGCTTTGAAGGGAACCTGGAAATCAAAAGAAAAAAAACGTTAAAAAACCTAGAACAGGAGGGAGAGAGAGAGAGAGAGAGAGAGAGAGAAGGGGGAGGACCCTCCGGTTGCTGCTGTCACCGGAGATGCCTGCAACGGGCCAGAGTCGCCGTCACCGGAGATGCCTGCAGCAGGCCGTGGAAATCAACGACTACTCTAACCTTGCCGGCATGACCCTGGAAATCAAAAGAAAAAAAACATTAAAAAATCTAGAACAGGAGAGAGAGATAGAGAGAGAGAGAGAGAGAGAGAGAGGAGGAGGAGGAGGAGGAGGAGGAAGGGGGCTTGGCCACCCCCTTCGGTTGCTGCTGACCCTGGAAATCAAAAGAAAAAAAATTAAAAAATCTAGAACAGGAGAGAGAGAGAGAGAGAGAGAGAGGAGGAAGAGGAGGAGGGGGAGGAGGAGGGGGGCTTGGCCACACCCTTCGGTTGCTGCTGGAGGAAGAAGGTGCAGATCCCCTCCTCTTCTTGCTGCCTCTTCACTGGAGAAGAAAGGGGGGAAGGAGGAACGCCTGGCGATAAGCAAGGGAAGACAACTTCCCTTTGCTGCTGGGTTCACCGGAGAAGGAAGGTCGCTTTCGAGCGCACCACCGGGGGGGGAGAATGAGGGGGCGGGGTTCGGCGATGCAGATGAGAGAGAGATTTGAGAGAGAGAGACAGATCGGGAAATCGGGCAGCCTTTGGGTTTCCGAGGGGGGGGGCGCACAGCGGGCAGACCGAGAGAGAGAGATAGGGCTGTGGATGGGGGCTGTTTGATCGGACGGATGGGGTTGGGGATTGGGGCTGCGGATCGGATGGTTTCGAATGGACGGACGGATCAGATGGGGGCATCGAGAGTCTCATGAGAGATTTAAGAGGCTGATTTAAGGCTGTGGGGCTAAGAAACGGACGACTGTGATTTGTCTCCCAGTTTATCCTTTTCCTCTGCATAAATCTGAGTCGCTCCTTTGTCTCAGTTCATTTGTCCCCCCCACAACCGTCGTCCCTTATTATATATATATATATATATATATATATAGGAATAATAAAATGCGGCGTGCGGTGTGTGCGGTGTCACACCATAGTCGTCTGATGCACCCGCTGCGTGTGTGTGATGCACGCAGCGGTCCGCGGTCCTTAGCAGTCCGATGCACCACTCCGTGCATCGGATGCACACGGCCGATGCATCGGACGGTTGCAGACTGCGGACCGCACAGACCGCAGACCACACCTAAGCAATCCCATATATATATATATATATATATATATATATATATATATATATATATATATATATATATATATATATATATATATATATATATATATATATATATATATATATATATATATATATATATATATATATATAAGAGAGAGAGAGAGGAATGTTACAGTGAGCTATGAGCTACGGAAGGAGAAAATGAGCTACAATCATTTTGACCACCCTAGAAGTTTTTGAATTTCGTGAAAATTGGTGGGTGTGTTGTCTACGGTAATATGATCATCCTCACCAATTTTCAAGGAATTTAAAAACTTCTATGGTCATCAAATGGTAGAGGCAAAATTAACGGTTACTACAGACGGTTGATAAAGCTTCTACCGTTTGATGACCCTAGAGGTTTTGGAATTTCTTGAAAATTGGTGAGGATGATCATGTTACCCTTGACAACATACCCACCAATTTTTATGAAATTCCAAAACTTTTAGGGTGGTCAAAATGATCGTAGCTCATTTTCTCCTTCCGTAGCTCATAGCTCACTGTAACATTCCTCATATATATATATATATATATATATATATATATATATATATATATATATATATATATATATATATATATATATATATATATATATATATATATATATATATGTATATATACATAGAAAAGCCAGTTAGGATGCGGCGTGCGGTGCGTGCGGCGTCGCACCGTAGCAGTTTGATGCACCGTTGTGGTGCGTGCGATGCACGCAGCGGTGCATCAGACGGCTGCGGTGTGACACCGCACGCCGTATTTTAACATTTCTCTCTCTCTCTCTCTCTCTCTCTCTATATATATATATATATATATATATATATATATATATATATATATATATATATATATATATATATATATCTATATATATATATATAGAGAGAGAGAGAGAGAGGAATGGGATGCTGCCTATCAAAGCAGCATTTTTTGCTGCTTTGAGACATTGTTTGACTATCCTAGAAGTTTTGGAATTTGATGAAATTTGGTGAGGGTGTTGTCTAGGGTAAGATGATCATCCTCACAAATTTTCATCAAATTCCAAAACTTCTAGGGGGTTCAAATGGTCGAAGCAAAATCAGTCGTCTGCAGTTACCGTTAAAAGCTGCAGCATTTTGCTTCGACCATTTGACCCTCTTAGAAATTTTGGAATTTGATAAAAAATTTTGAGGATGATCATCTTACCCTAGACAACACCCTCACCAAATTTCATCAAATTCCAAAACTTCTAGGATGATCAAACAATGTCTCAAAGCTGCAAAAACACTGCTTTGATAGGCAGCATCCCATTCCTCATATATAGATAGGGGCATGCTATGCTGCGGCATGCGGTGCGTGCGGCACTGCACCGCAGCCGTCTGATGCACGCGCTGTGTGCATCATATGCACGCATCAATGCATCAGACGGCTGCGGTACAGTGCCGCACTTACCGCATGCCGCATTATAGCTTTTCTCTCTCTCTCTCTCTCTATATATATATATATATAAATATATATATATATATATATATATATATATATATATATATATATATATATATATATATAATATTTCAGGGTTTTGTGAGGGGGACAAACATTTAATTGAGTCGAGAGACAAACCATAAAAGACAAACACAGCCGTTAGGGTAAGTGCTATTCACTTGGAAGAGATAGATTAATAGCTGTGATTGATCCGACCAGCCCTCCAAAAATGGATGGTGATCGTGTCCGTCCGGACTAGATTAAATGGACAGCTGTGATTATACCGTGGGTTAAAAATGAAAGCTGAAGATACCCGTCCGAATTCGTCAGGGGTTAAAAATGGAAGGTGTGTTAGAATTGGTGAGGTCTATAGCTCGTAAAAAATCTATAGTTTAGCTATGTATGGTTGATAGTATAGGATTGCATATTGGTACGTACCTTAGTACGTGTTCTGATTACAGAACAAAGAGCTATGGCTATATGGTAATCCACTTGAGTGGGAGACTCAAGGGACTGGTCCCATGTAACCTAAATACGTTCGCAGCTCTGATTAGGGTTGGTCGCCCTATCAGGATAAGCTGTTGGGATGACAGAGCGTTGGTGTCTCCACCACTGTCATTACCAGGCACAGTGTCTGTGGCTGAACGAAACCAACACGGTGCACAGATCGGTGAGCAGACACCGGTGCACTAAACCATGTTTCTGTTTAGGGTAAAACGGTCATAAACCCTAAGGAACCATGTCTGGTGGACTAACCAGTTGTGTGGTGCTTTGGCGCACCAATGTGTGAGGATCCGGATGCAGTGATCCAAAACCACGGTGTACTGGGTTACCCGGCTGGCGTTGCATCAAGATGTCACTCCTGCAAGCTATCCACACCCCTAACGGAAGGTGCGTTCCTTGGTCTGACCTACGTCGTATTAAACCCTGGCCAGGTGGTCATCAGTTGGACTGGTGCTGGATCCGATTGCTCCGAAGAGGTATCGAAGGTACGATGTATGTGGTCAACCTGGAAGGAACCGAGTCATATGAGCACTCGAGTCTGACGGTATTCTCCACCGCTCGAGTTGCATCATGGCACCAGATGGAGGGATAGTGAATTTACCATACTAAGCGGAGAGCAGGGGTATGAGGGAGAACATAGTAAATCCGGGGCAATTAGAGTACAGCCTTAGTCGCACTCTGGGTGGCCACGCAGGTTAACTCGAACTCAGACTATCGATGGTTCACTCGGGTAGTGTGTCGATCGAGTCTAAGTTGGAAGCCATAAACCCTGGTCCCTGAAGGTTCCACCTTATCGACATTATGTACGGTTCTTATACCTGTGGGCACCGAAATTAGCCTACGGATTGGACCCGACCCGCATGCGAACACGGCCCGTACACAACGGCCCGCAGGCGAAACCCGGCCCGCATACGAAACCTGGCCCGCACACAACGGCCCGCATGCGAAACTTGGCCCGCACACAACGGCCCGCATGCGAAACCAGGCCCGCACACAACGGTCCGCATGCGAAACTAGGCCCGCACACAACGGCCCGCATGCGAAACCAGGCCCGCACACAACGGCCCACATGCGAAACTCGGCCCGCATGCGAACTCAATTCGTGTGCAATGGCCCGACTCAAAGCAAACGGGTCCCACTGGACCCGCTACCCGAACCCAAAAGGGGGGCCCATCGGCCCCCCTCTTCTTGAAAACCGTGCCCCCCTCCCCATGGGGAGGTGGGGCCGGCCATAAAAGAAAAGAAAAGAAAGGGAAAAAGAAAAAGAAAAGAAAAAGAGAAGAAAAGAAAAGAAAAGAAAAAAATCAAAACCGCCTCGATGCGGGGGGAGGTGGTGTGGACGTCTACGCAGCCGTAGATCCGCGACGATCCCTCGATCCAACGGACAAGATGACGTTGTGTCGCCATCCGATCCAAAAGTGCAAAAAAATAACAACTCAATCTTTAAAGATCGAGTCACATCTAGCCCGTAACCGCCCCAACTAAAAAGGAGGGGATCGAGTTTGTTTCCCCGGATCAAGGAATAATATCGAGATGGTTATGGGGGGAGATATCGGATGAAACAAAAAGATTTCAGCCATATCTCCTCTAACCGCCCCCCTTTGCCTATAAATAGAAGGGGTGGGGGAAGGCACAAAGGGTCGGAAAAGCTGATGATGAAAGGGCTCAGCAAGAGAAGCTCCAACGCTTGAAGACCGAAGGCTTCACGAGGCACGGCAAGCACGTCCTATGGGAATCCTTGGCCCTTCAAGTCCTCATCAACCTCGAAGATCAAAGCTTCGACTCCTCGCACGAAGAAGAAAGCTTGGAGAAGAAGACTCGGAGTCGTCGTCATCCCGACTTCTCCAACGATCTTCATCAACTCCGAAGAAGACATAAGCAAAGGCCGGAGAAGAAGATCGAAGCCGACAACACCCGTCGTCTTCAACAAAGGCGTCGACTCCTCGCACGAAGAAGAAAGCTTGGAGAAGAAGGCCTGAAGCCGGTGCTACCCCTGCCGTCTTCGTCAACAAAAGCCGACGCTACAACCGTCGTGCGGAGATCAGTGCTACCCCCGCCGTCTTCACCAACAAAGTCGACGCTACAATCGTCGTGCAGAGATCGGTGCTACCCCCGCCGTCTTCACCAACAAAAGCCGACGCTACAACCGTCACACGGAGATCGGTGCTACCCCCACCGTCTTCATCAACAAAAGCCGACGCTACAACCGTCGCACGGAGATCGGTGCTACCCTCACCGTCTTCATCAACAAAAGCTGACGCTACAACCGTCGCACGGAGATCGGTGCTACCCCCGCCGTCTTCATCAACAAAAGCCGACACTATAACCGTCGCACGGAGATCGGTGCTACCCCTGCCGTCTTCATCAATAAAAGCCGACGCTACAACCGTCGCACGAAGATCGGTGCTACCCCCGCCGTCTTCACCAACAGAAGCCGATGCTATAACAGTCACACGAAGATCGGTGCTACCCCCGCCGTCTTTACCAACAAAGCCGACGCTACAACCGTTGTGCGGAGATCGGTGCTACCCTCACCGTCTTCACCAACAAAGCCAACGCTACAATCGCCGTGCAGAGATCGGTGTTACACCCACCATCTCCACAAGAAGCCTTCAACTCCGATCAAGCCAAATAAGCCCAGAGAAGAAGCCAGCCGACGTCACAACCGTCGAGGAAGCCGGAAGAATAAAGAAGCCCTGAAGAAGTAGTCATCGTCGTTCGAGAAGAAAATCAAGTCAAAGCTAAAGCCAAAGCCAACGCAAGAAGCCAAAGCAAACGCACCGGTAAAGCCTGCGCTAAAGCAACGCACGTGCCAAAGCCGAGCAACTACGACGGTCACGAGCAAAGCACCGCACGTTCTAGCCGATACGACGCGAAGTCCGGAAGAACTAAAGCATCGCAAGCCTCTACCCGCCTACGTTCAAGCGCAAGCGCCAAAGCAAAGCAAACGCCAGAGCCACGCCAAAGCTACGCCAAAGCCGAAAGCTAAAGCCAAAGCTGACGCCAACAGCACGATCGACACCGCGAACCGACGATCAAGGACGCCGAGGTCGAGCAAGGATCGAGGAAGACACAAAGACCGAGGAACGAAGCCCAAAACCTCCCTAGCCGAGAAAGCGCGAAGCACGGACGGGACAAAAGCAACGGCGGAAACTCCTTAGCCTCTCAAGAAACCCTCACCCTGTAAAGACCTCTGTCTTGGGCTACCCCTTCAGAGCTCTCGCACGAATACCACGTGGAGACGCGGATCAAAGGGACCCTCCAGAGAATCTCTCCCACAATCTCCTGATCAAAAATTTGTAATCTCATGTGATCCGCAATAAAGACGACCCGAATCTTTTTCCGCGCTCACAGATTTCTGGCATGCCCGGTGGGACCTCCTCTCCTTTCATCCGTACGTTTGAAGGAGTTGCTTCAAGTTTGCCATGGCCGGAACAAACAACGATATGTTTGCTCCAACAAGCCTCTCACCTATCGCCGAGTCTCCACTACTCCAACACGGCGATCTAGAAAACCCGGTGGATGACATTCCCCCGGTAGTACGCGTCTACACTCGGCGCACTCAAACCCTTGCGGACTTCTTCACGCCAGAAACTGCTGCCGAAGCTGCTCGCCAAAGCGCCAATGAGGCCTTGGTGCATGAAGAAACAAGCCTCGATCCTGGAATTCAAGTCCAGAAATTTGGGGAGGTCCAGCCCCAACCCAGAGCCCATTCGGGATCTCCAGCGGACCTTGCACCTCCTTTGCAGGGGGCAAACGTCCGTCATCAAGCAGAAGCAAGTCAGCGTAACTACGTCTCTGACGACGATGGCAAGGGTGCGAGCATGCAACATCGAGACGTCCCGCGACATCATCCTCCGTCCGCTCTCCAGCTCCAAGTCATGCAAATGGGTGAACACATGGCTCAGCTCACCCGACTAATGGAAGAGAAAGATCGTTACATCAACACCTTGCTTCAAAGGCTGAGTGCCAGGGATGCCGCAACATTCGGTCAACCTCCTGCTTCTCCGGTAGCTGCTCCAGCCCCGTCTCCAACTCCTGCTCTTGCAGAAGTTGGCCCGGCAATACTAGCAACTACTCCTGCACTTTCCTTGGCTCCCGTGCCAGTCTCGGTGGCCGTGCAACCTTCAGTGGCAGCAACGATGAATGCCCAGCAAATACAAGCACTAGTGGCTGACATGATGCGTTCCCACGGCAGCAGCCTACCTCCGACCACGGCGGCATACTCAAAGCCTTACACCACAAGAATCCAACAGCTGCGCTTCCCTACCGGGTTCCAGCCACCAAAGTTCCAGTACTTTGACGGGAAGGGGAATCCAAGGTAACACATTGTCCACTTCGTCGAAACTTGCAACAATGCCGGTACATACGGTGACGAGATGGTGAAGCAGTTCGTTCGCACCCTCAAAGGTAATGCTTTCGACTGGTATGTTGATCTTCCTCCAGGATCCATTGACAGCTGGGATCAAATGGAGAGGGAGTTCCTCAACCGCTTCTACAGCACTCGGCGCATCGTCAGCATGACCGAGCTTACTGCTACCAAGCAAAGTAAAGATGAGCCGGTGATCGACTACATCGATCGTTGGAGGAACCTTGCGCTAAACTCGCGAGATCGCTTGTCTGAAGACTCGTCCATCGAGTTGTGCACCCAAGGCATGCACTGGGGCTTGCTCTACATCCTCAAAGGGATCAAGCCTTGGTCCTTCGAAGAATTGGCGACTCGGGCTCACGACATGGAGCTCAGCTTAGCAAATCGTGGGGACTCAAAGGCCAAAGCCTTCTTGAAGGTGGAAGAGGAGGACGAACCGGCGGCATCAAAGCAAGTCAACGTCACCGACCTCGCTTCGACTTCCAAACCACTCAAGATCGGTGGCAAGCCGGACAAAGGCAAAGGAGCCGCCATACCACCTCCTCAGCCTCAACGGCCACCAAGGATGACTCTCGAGGAGCTTGAAGCTAAGGAGTATCCCTTCCCAGACTCGAAAGTTTCCTCCATGTTTGATCAGTTGATGCAAGAAAAGATGATCGAGCTTCCGCCACCAAAAAGGCCGGAACAAGCACATCGAGTCAACGATCCGCTCTTCTGCAAGTACCACCGGATGGTCAGCCATCCCATCGAGAAGTGTTTTGTCTTCAAAGATAAGATCATGGCACTTGCCAAGCAAGGGATGATCGAGATCGACTCTGGTGATATCGTCGAGTCAAATATGACGTCAATCACCTTCGATTCCTTCCCGCCAGTGCTGACTGCTCCATAATGCACTTCAGCAAGGCTGTGCATCGCCTGTCAAAGATCCATGGCAAAACCAGCTCCAAGAAGACGACGATGGTATGCTCCTGCAGTGCCCTGGGCCAAATCCTCACTGCCTTGGGGGCAACCGCCTCTCGTGCAAACACTCCCTCTTCCAAATAAAGCTACATCCCAGCATGTGCTCAAAGCAAGAGACGAGCAAAGAGACCCTGAAGTCAGCCTGCTAGGCCAGCCATCAGGTAAGATTGACTTCTACGTCTTTTACTCCAAGCCTCCTTCAATCCCAATGAAAGAAATCAAGCCAACCGGCTGGGGATCAGAAGATGAGTCGGTAGAGCCTCCAAAAGAGCAAGTCCTTCTGATCAAAGAAGAGTCATCGGTCACGGCACCAATTCTTCACCCTGGCGAGAAAGATCTTCTTGATAAAAACGCATGGGCTATGACGCCTCGAAGGAGAAGGCCACGATGATCAAACTACCAAATAGCATGTCTGGCCAACCACGAGCAAGATCGAGTGATAACAAAACTCCCCGAAAGAAAGACCTTCAAGGAAAAGAGTGAAGCTCCAGAAAGAAAGACGTCCAAAGTACCTCCAGCAAGTCCGGAAAATCATCTCCAGCAAACACGCCTAGAGCTAGCAACACTCCAGGGGTTCTTTCCCAATCGCTTCCTTGAAGCTGATCAAAACTTCAAGGTTTCCTGCTGCATGATGGAAGTTCATCAAGTGCTCCAGGAAAACGATAAAGAAGGCAGCTCCAATATCGAAAGTATGGAGAGAAGCATTGCCGCCAACAACAAGCCGTGCAAAGAGGCCAAAGCACATATTGTTGATGCCAAGTGCTACCAGGCCGAAGACCCCGTTGCAGAAGTTCCTCCAGCAAAAGCTCCACGAGCCCAGAAAGTCAAAGCAGCTACGAGGGACAAAACCACTCCACTTGCAAAACCAGTGACATCCTCCGGCCAGACGGTGCACAAAGACAAAGAAGCACCAGCATCAAAACAGAAAATTCATATCAACTTCAGATCAAGTTCAATGCCACACGTTCCGTTGCCTGCTCAAGCTGCATCAGTCCTGTGGCTCGCGCCTTAATGGCTTCGCAAGCCAGGATGATCACCTTCCACTCCAGTAAAGGAACTATCGTCATAATTTTCCGAGGCCAACTTCATCACTTTGCAAGAGATGACACTGCCGTTACATGGTCTATTGCATACCTCGAGCTCAATCGAGTCTTCCGAGTACACTAGCTCCGAGCAACTCGCAATCAAGCCAAGAAACACTCGGGGGCAAAACTTCACCGAGTTGATGTTCAAATCCAGCCGCAACAAAGAAAGCACAGAGCATATGGGTTCACTACCCTCAGTTGCAATACCAAATCGCCTGACAAAGACTCAAGCTTGCCTCGCCAAAAGCGACGAACAAAGTCTTCTGAACCACCGAGACATCGGCTCCAGTCAAACTTCAGCAATCATCAAAACTCCAGTCAAGAAGATCTTCACTTCTAACTACATTGAAGCGAAGAAGGTGAACGACAACTGTGAACCAGCGGTGACTCTGCCTGCCAGCGGCAAGTCCCTCAAAAGGTACTTTGTCTAGCGCAAGGTTACCCCCCTTGTCCAAAAAAAAAAAAAGGAATAAAGGAACTACGTGTGACTTGATCCCTTTCAGTAGGGTACGTAGGCAGCCTGTAAAGGTTCAGTCCAAACAAAAAAAAAGCAAACTACCATTCCAGAAAATGAACCCAGAAAAGATGCAAGTTTCACTCCAGGGATCGAGAAGCCGTCAGCCTCCGTCAAGCCACCAGCTCCCGGCGCTGCCACAGCTCATCTCTCAACCCACGTGGTGCAACTCCGAAAGGCAAGAAACCACCAGCTCTTGGCAATTCGTAAGCTCCTCTCGTTGCTTTGCAAGCTCCGTTGCAAAAGTCTTCTCGGTTGCTCGAGCTTTCTTGAAATGGGGCTCCAGCTTCTGAAGCAACGCATGAGTAGCAAGTCAAAGTCCTAGAGGCGCCGAAGCAGCCCGCCTCCCGCAGCCTACACACGCTGCAACTCCAGTGGTAGAGAAGTAGTCAGCTTCTGACGCGTTGCCAGCTCTGCACACTGCCTCGCAAGGTTCGCTCCGGAAACCTTCTCGATCGCCCTACCAGCTCAACGCGTCGACAGCTTTGCACGCTGCTTTACAAGGAGGGATTCCAGCTTCTGAAGTGACGCGCGAGTAATTTCCACCTTCTTCTGCACCCGAACCAAGTCTGCAGTAGCAAACATATGAAGCCTCTCCAGTCAATGTTCCTCTTCCTCGGCATTTGCCAACACCAAGAAAGCGTCCTCCTCTAGTGAAGCCCGTTGCAAGTAATAAGCCTAGCTATCCGCCAAAAGGGTGCACATATGCTCCTCAAACAAGGAGCCATCCACCAGGAAACCCACCAGTTACTCAAAGCGTCAAGACCCTCCTACTCGAAGGGTGCGAGCGTCGCCTGGATAAACTTCCAGCACAACTCTCCAAAAGAAGCTTAGAAGGAAGGCTCTGCGATCTATACTTTCGCTGGCAAGTCTCTGAGTGCTGAGACAAGGCACGATCCTGTCCTGAAGACCCAAGCACGCAAACCGCCTCCAGGATCATCGCCGTGACGGCTGTCAAAGACGCCACAAGAACTGACAAAGAAGCTGCGGGCAAAACATCTGTTGGAACTGACTCCTGAATGGCAACTCCGGACTTGGTCGAATGATCTGCCATGAAGATCCCTCATCGGTGAGAATAAGCTTGTCCAACTTCGACATACACTTCCTGCTTCGAAGTACGACAGTAGAAGACTCGCGCAAAAGGGAAACGAAGATGCGTACTCCCGTGGGAGACCGCATCGATGATCCATCCAGAAGTCGTAAGGCTCTCGTAACAGCGCCAGAAGACTTACGCAAAAGGGAAACAAAGATGCGTACTCCCGTGGGAAACCGCATCAACGATCCATCCAGAAGTCGGAAAGCTCTCGTACGGCGGTAGAAGACTCGCGCAAAAGGAGAACGAAGATGCATACTCCCGGGGGAGACCGCATCGACGATCCATCCAGACAATGAAAAGCTCTCGTAACGGCGGCAGAAGACTTGCGCAAAAAGGAAACAAAGATGCGTACTCCCGTGGGAGACCGCATCGACGATCCATCCAGACAACGAAAAGCTCTCATAACGGCGGACCCTGAAGAAAGAAAGGGAGAAAAGCACCAATCAGTCACGCATACGGGCACAAACCAATCAAGTCAAGGCAAAAAAAAAAGGAGAAGAAAAGGGCACCGAGCCAAGGACCGCATCCTCCGTGACCTCCATAAAGCCAAAAAGATTGTTGGAGCAGTCACCGAGGTCAAGATCGACAAGCAAAAGACGACCAAAGCAGGCTGCTCCTTGTCAACGCTAGTGGCTTTGTCTTGCTCCTCGTCGAACTCCAGAACGCCCGTCTCGACGTCCTTCAAGCTGATGTCACCACCAGGAAAGCTCTCTCCATAGGCCTCCAGCAACCCATGTTCGTCTAGAGGAAGATTCAGTCCACCTCACTCAGCCTGCCCAGGTGCAACCTCGCTAGTCGCTCTGCTCCCGCGATAGGCCTCCTCAACGATCCAGCCGGCCTTTAGAAAGTATTCGAATGGACGAGTCCTGCAATGAGACGGAAAATGCAAGTCAAATCAAGATGCACAATCAGTTCCAAAAGAAAAGACAGATCAAGTCCAGAAGTCAAAA
Organism: Chamaelirium japonicum; assembly: GCA_947650365.1. Lineage (NCBI taxonomy): Eukaryota > Viridiplantae > Streptophyta > Magnoliopsida > Liliales > Melanthiaceae > Chamaelirium > Chamaelirium japonicum. The sequence goes on along the minus strand of OX393552.1, from coordinate 49,480,128 downwards.
AAAAAAAAAGGGGGTTAAATCCGAAGAGAAAAAGGCAGTCAAAATCTGGGAAAAAAAGTCAAAAAAAAAAGGGGGTCCAAAGATCGAGAAGAAAAAGCGAGCCAAGTCCAGAGGGGATCATCAGTCAAGACCCAAAAGAAAAGAAAATCAAAGAAAAAAAAAAGAGAAGAAGAAGAAGAAATAGGGCCACAACCTCGTAAACACGTGGAAACGGCGGGCCACAGCCACAATTTCCTCAAAAAGGCCAGCACCCCCTTCTCTGAAAAAAAAAAAAGAGAAAGTCCCTGTTTGCAAAAAGGGAAACTGAGAGGGGGGCCACAACAAAAAGCCGCAGCACCCCCTCTCTCCTGCTAAAACCCGGGGCTGTTGGCCTCCGCTGCGCCGGTCACCGCACCCTACGCGCCGCTGGCCTGCGCCCGCGCTCCGCCGTCCGCATCGGCCTGCCGCCCCCGCGTGCCGCCGTTGTGCCACCTGCGCACCACCGCCGGCCTCCATGCCTAATCTCGCGCCCGGCTGAACCCAACGCCACCAGCCGCGCCTCGTTGGAGCCATCAGCGCCGCAGCCACTTGTCGCGCCTCACCCAAGCCGTCTGTACCCGCAGCCGCGCCAGACTCAGCGCCGCCTCCACCTGTCGAGCATCGCCGGAGCCATCAGCACCGCAGCCACTTGCCGCGCCTCCCCGGAGTCGTCTGCACCCACAGCCGCGCCAAACGCCGCGCCTCTCCAGACCTGCCTGCTCCGTGTCCGCACCACCTAGCGCTCGGCCACCGCCCGGCTGGACCCGACGCCACCTGCGCTGGGCTTCGCGCCCGGCCGCCACCTGCGCACCACACCCCGTGCTGCCCGCTTGCGGCCTCGCGCCTCGACTCGCACGCCGGCCACCGTCGCTGTCATACCACTCGTGCCAAGCCTGGCCACCACAAGTCACTACTGTCGCCACTATTGCCGACACCGCAATCGCACCTCGGCCCTCGTCAGAATGCCAGTCATGACCGCCGCCTCTGCGCACATTCAGCCCGAGCTTGGCATAGACCCAGCGCCGTCGGCGCTCCGCCCGGCCTTTGCTTCATACGCCCACGGCCACCGGCCGCCTGCACCGCAGCCACCGCTGCTGCGCCCCGTGCCGGAACCCAAGCCGGCCACCTCGCTGCTGCTGTGTCCATAAAACAAAGAAGGCAGAGAAGTAGGACCCGCAGTCACCAAAACCCCCAACCATGGCCGGCTCGTGGACCCCGGTACCAAAAAAACGAAGAGGGGTAACGACTGCAGCCCCCTTGTGCAAAATGCAGAAACCGAAAGGGGGCCACAGCAAAAAGCTGCAGCCCCCCCCCCTCTCCGGTTAAAACCAGTCTCCCCGGGGGGGGGGGGGGGTTGCTGGCCTCCGACCCGCGTATGCCCGGCCCGCGCCCCGGCTGCCGCCGCGCCTACGCCCGGCTCGCGCCCGACCTCACGCCGCTCCGGCACCGCGCCCGACCTCACGCCGCTCCGGCACCGCGCCCGGCCTCCACTCGCTGCGCCGCCTGCTTCGCTCCACGACGCGACCTCCTGCACCCGGCCCGATCGCCGCCTGCTACCGCCGGCCCGCACCCGCTGCCGGCCCGCGCCCCGCCGCTGCACCTCGGCCCGCTCGCCGCCATCCGCCGGCCGCCCACTCGCCGTCGGCCCACGCCCGCGCTCTGCCTGCCGCGCCCCACGCGCGCCCAGCCCGCGCCCGCTGCCGACCCGCGCACCTGCTGCCGGCCCGCGCCCCGGCTACCGTTGCGCCTGCGCCCGGCTCGCGCCCCGCGCTGTTCCGCCGGCCGCACCACCTGCGCCTGGCCCGATCGCCACCGCCGCTCCCGCGCTTGGCCCGAACGCCGCCCGCCACTCCTGTACCCGGCCCGAACGCCGCCCGCTGTAGCCGGCCCACCTGCGACGCACCACAGCCGTCGCTGGTGGCGCACCGCGTTGCCCAGCGCCCCGCAGCCCGCCTGCGCGCACCGCTCGGCCTCAGCCTATGCCCCGCGCGCCGCACCGGCCGGCCGCCGCTGCGGCGCCGGTCCGCCTGCGCGCCCCGTGCCGCTGCCGCTGCTACTATTCTCCCGAGCCCGACGGCAGAGACGAAGAAGAAGAAGAAGAAGAAGAAAAAAAGAAAAGAAAAAAGGGTGTAATCTACTTTTCATTGAAGCCCCTATAAATAGGCTTAATCGGTTATTGGGATAGAGATAAGATAACTCTCTCATCCCATGAATCTAGGGGTCTATATCTGATGTGCATCCGTATCCGGTGCAACCACAGTTTCATAACAGAAGCCAAGGAAAAAAAAAAGAGGAAAGAAAAAGAAAAAGAAAAAGAAAAGAAGGAGTAGGAAGAAGAAGGAATGAACCTACCGCGTCTTCGACCACTCTACCTCCTCCACTCGATGCGCCATCCGTGTCGTCACCACCATCGGCCACGACAATCGGCTGCCACCATTGCGCTCCCGCACCGAAGAGGGGCAACAACCCTCCGTCAAATCGCATCGCGGCCGTCCTCGCGGTCTCGTCGGCTTGCTGCCATGGGACTTCGCGCAGCAGCCGCCATCAACATTCGCGACATCCTCGAAGCAAAGGAAGTCCGCGACAACAGGGAAGATGAACAAAACCCTACAAGATGTCTTCGACTCCAAGCAACCAAAGCCTTTCGTCTCCCGCGCTAGCAAAACGATGGGGGAAACGAAATGGTGGGGGTTCTTGTAAAGACCTAAATTCCAAGCGAACACGCAAGTCAAGTCCAAGCGCTACGCGTTTCCCGCGGGCGCACTCGAACTTGAGGGGGCATTTATGGGCACCGAAATTAGCCTACGGATTGGACCCGACCCGCATGCGAACACGGCCCCCGCATGCGAAACCCGGCCCACACACAACGGCCCGCATGCGAAACCTGGCCCGCACACAACGGCCCGCATGTGAAACTTGGCCCGCACACAACGGCCCGCATGCAAAACCAGGCCCGCACACAACGGCCCGCATGCGAAACTTGGCCCGCACACAACGGCCCGCATGCGAAACCAGGCCCGCACACAACGGCCCACATGCGAAACTCGGCCCGCATGCGAACTCAATTCGTGTGCAATGGCCCGACTCAAAGCAAACGGGTCCCACTGGACCCGCTACCCGAACCCAAAAGGGGGGCCCACCGGCCCCCCTATTCTTGAAAACCATGCCCCCCTCCCCATGGGGAGGTGGGGCCGGCCATAAAGGAAAAGAAAAGAAAGGGAAAAAGAAAAAGAAAAGAAAAAGAGAAGAAAAGAAAAGAAAAGAAAAAAATCAAAACCGCCTCGATGCGGGGGGAGGTGGCGTGGACATCTACGCAGCCGTAGATCCGCGACGATCCCTCGATCCAACAGACAAGATGACGTTGTGTCGCCATTCGATCCAAAAGTGCAAAAAAATAACAACTCAATCTTTAAAGATCGAGTCACATCTAGCCCGTAACCGCCCCAACTAAAAAGGAGGGGATCGAGTTTGTTTCCCCGGATAAAGGAACAATAACGAGATGGTTATGGGGGGAGATATCGGATGAAACAAAAAGATTTCAGCCATATCTCCCCCAACCGCCCCCCTTTGCCTATAAATAGAAGGGGTGGGGGAAGGCACAAAGGGTCGGAAAAGCTGATGACGAAAGGGCTCAGCAAGAGAAGCTCCAACGCTTGAAGACCGAAGGCTTCACGAGGCACGGCAAACACGTCCTACGGGAATCCTTGGCCCTTCAAGTCCTCATCAACGTGAAGACCTTGCACTCGAAGATCAAAGCTTCGACTCCTCTCACGAAGAAGAAAGCTTGGAGAAGAAGACTCGGAGTCGTCGTCATCCCGACTTCTCCAACGATCTTCATCAACTCCGAAGAAGCCATAAGCAAAGGCCGGAGAAGAAGATCGAAGCCGACAACACCCGTCGTCTTCAACAAAGGCATCGACTCCTCGCACGAAGAAGAAAGCTTGGAGAAGAAGGCCTAAAGCCGGTGCTACCCCTGCCGTCTTCGTCAACAAAAGCCGACGCTACAACCGTCGTGCGGAGATCGGTGCTACCCCCGCCGTCTTCACCGACAAAGTCGACGCTACAATCGTCGTGCAGAGATCGGTGCTACCCCCGCCGTCTTCACCAACAAAAGCCGACGCTACAACCGTCGCACGGAGATCGGTGCTACCCCCGCCGTCTTCATCAACAAAAGTCGACGCTACAACCGTCGCACGGAGATCGGTGCTACCCTCGCCGTCTTCATCAACAAAAGCCGATGCTATAACCGTCGCACGGAGATCGGTGCTACCCCCGCCGTCTTCATCAACAAAAGCCGACGCTACAACCGTCGCACGGAGATCGGTGCTACCCCTGCCGTCTTCATCAACAAAAGCCGACACTACAACCGTCGCACGAAGATCGGTGCTACCCCCGTCGTCTTCACCAACAGAAGCCGATGCTACAACAGTCACACGAAGATCGGTGCTACCCCTGTCGTCTTCACCAACAAAGCCGACGCTACAACCGTCGTGCGGAGATCGGTGCTACCCTCGCCGTCTTCACCAACAAAGCCGACGCTACAATCGTCGTGCAGAGATCGGTGTTACACCCACCATCTCCACAAGAAGCCTTCAACTCCGATCAAGCCAAATACGCCCGGAGAAGAAGCCAGCCGACGTCACAACCGTCGAGGAAGCCGGAAGAATAAAGAAGCTCTGAAGAAGTAGCCATCGTCGTTCGAGAAGAAGATTGAGTCAAAGCTAAAGCCAAAGCCAACGCAAGAAGCCAAAGCAAACGCACCGGTAAAGCCTGCGCTAAAGCAACGCACGTGCCAAAGCCAAGCAACTACGACGGTCACGAGCAAAACATCGCACGTTCTAGTCGATATGACGCGAAGTCCGGAAGAACTAAAGCATCGCAAGCCTCTACCCGCCTACGTTCAAGCGCAAGCGCCAAAGCAAAGCAAACGCCAGAGCCACGCCAAAGCTACGCCAAAGCCGAAAGCTAAAGCCAAAGCTGACGCCAACAGCACGATCGACGCCGCGAACCGACGATCAAGGACGCCGAGGTCGAGCAAGGATCGAGGAAGACACGAAGACCGAGGAACGAAGCCCAAAACCTCCCTAGCCGAGAAAGCGCGAAGCACGGACGGGACAAAAGCAACGGCGGAAACTCCTTAGCCTCTCAAGAAACCCTCACCCTGTAAAGACCTCTGTCTTGGGCAACCCCTTCAGAGCTCTCGCACGAATACCACGTGGAGACGCGGATCAAAGGGACCCTCCAGAGGATCTCTCCCACAATCTCCTGATCAAAAATTTGTAATCTCGTGTGATCCGCAATAAAGACGACCCGAATCTTTTTCCGTGCTCACAATACCATCTCCTCGAAACATAGAACGTAGTTAGAGGAAGCGAGTATTCGAAGCCTACGCTCCGTGAGTGCTTCGCACTAGTGCATGGTAGATGCATAGCTACGTGTGTGCACTAAGGGGAAACCCTACGTTAGTGCAGAGACGCATGTAGCAATTTCTTGTCATAAGTGTACTTTGCCACATGGGTGCGATGCACCGGGACATGTTGCGAGTTGACTTATTTTCACTAGGGGCACCCTACGGGAACCTCAGAGAATAGTAAAATCACTGGTGCACTTCACTTATGTTTGCCTTGCAAAGTCTCGTACACGAGGAACGACCAACTAGTGATAGAAGGGCGTTTTGGTCATACCATACGTCACTATGCACTAGGGGGGCCGGCCCTAAGTGTTGGAAGACTGGTCAAGGCCGGCCCCATTGGTTTCAGGAGGTTGTTGCCTCCAATGAAGGGGTCAGTCATGAGGCACAGAAAATGGGCTGGTTTTGACCGTTTTCAAAACCAAGGAAAAGATAGAGATAAAGGAGAGATATATAGGGAGAGGTTTGAATTAGTTGAACTTTATCCGTACCAGCCTCATCCATAAGGATAGGGCAGCCCTATATATGAGTAATGGGGAAGAGGGGGGTCGGTGATGACAAGCCCTACGGGGTCAGCCATGCCATGGGGAAACCCTAGCCGCCCCCTCTTCTCTCTTCTCTTCTCCTCTCTCGTCTCTCTCTCCCTCGCTTGCGCCATTGGATGGTGACTCGTCTTTCTCGCATAGGGTTTCGTAGAAGGAGAAGGCTCGACGGATGGAGGCACTCAGAGATCCATCGACGAGATACCGTGCATCATGTGAGATCATGTGAACTAGAAGGCATCTCCCGCAACCTTTTGCTATCCAGAATCTGTACAAAAAATCAATATTGTTTCTATGATTTTGGGATCTATAGAAGTCCAAACGAGGTGAAACTTATTATAAAAGTTGTATCTCGAAGTTGGCTACCTGCAGTCCAAATTTTAGCCCAATTTGAGTTCGGAGCAGAAAGTTATGGCTATCGCACCGAAGCTATATCAAGCAGATCTGAGCCTGTCTCCATCGACAAAGAAGAAATTTGTCACGGTGAAAGAATCCGCACGCAGGTATGATCTCTAACATGTAGATCTAGCATAGATAGAACATGCATGTATGCTAGATTGTTCTTTCGCGTTAGATCGATGTTAGGGGTTCACGTAGTTGCCATGCTAGATTCATACACGCATGTGTAGATCGTTTCGATGAAAATTTTGATATGTAAAGCACACCGTTCTTGGTCTTTGGACCTTCTCTTTGCTTTCGCTGTGGGCCTCTACCATGGATTTATTTCCAATAATTGGTATCAGAGCACGCTAGTGATGTGTGTTTCATGTTTTTTATGAAACCGTTATGAGCGCGCATGAATAGTATGTGCTGCCATCGGGGTTCTATGAGTAGATCATGCATAGTATATTTTGTGTGTTCTATATGTCGTTCTTGCATGGCTCTGCTTCTAAAATTAATCTGGATATGTGATTGCTTGCTACCGGGGGTCGGACCCCGTGCTAGCAAATTGTTTGGATGTGTTTTCTTCTCTGTATGGATATATTTTAGAGCCATAGTTGGGCAAGTGGTGGAGGTTGACCACCCTTGATTCCCAGGCTTGTTGTTAGTTTTTTTTTTCCTTTTCGTTCTAGGAAATTGTGTACGAGCGAGCACTTGCTCGAAGCGTACTAGAGCTTTTTCGATTACAGATTGAAGAAGAGGACTTGCCGTGAAGATCCACCACCTGGAGGATGAGCGAAACCTTGGAGGACAATGGCGATCCGGCGAAGTGTACACGATGACGACAAAGGGCGAAAGCGTTCGAGATCGTATACAGAGGCTTGCACCGGATCGAGGAACCTTGCGAAGGAGACAGAGAGCCTGCGCTGTGCCAGTCAGGTTCAGGGGTTGGACCCTAAACTTGATTCAGTTGTGTGGTTGTTTCTTTCAGTAGTTCTTTATATTTCTGTAGAGAACCCCGATGCGATAATTTGATTATCTGTATTAGAGGGATGCCCTTTCCCCTCGGGTCCTAGCGACCTTATTAGGATAGGATTCCACTAGTGACGCCTATTATTTTAATTGACCCTTGATGATAGCAAAAATTCTTCACATTTGGTTATGCCACTATTAGGTCAACACCCGATTAGTCAGGTGTGCCTATTTGGCCAGCATCGAAACCTAGAATGAGTTGGAATTATACTATGAAATCATTCGTCAAATTTATAAGCGAGGTGCCATGGTAGTGAAAGACCTTTCCTGTCAGTCTGACCTTAGGCTAGGCTCCAGAGCATTAGCGTGATAGCTAGGTTTACAGAGCATCGATGTTCTTGGGATATGTAATGTGACCCTTGAGTGGAAAAATCCACTTGAGGCAGGGACTATGATATTCTGAGATCTATTAATGCTAGGCGAAAGGCTTGAAACGCTAGTGGGAGCACGGTATGACCAGGGTCTAGTGTATAGGTTGTCGTGACCTTAGTGTACACTCATACTTGCATAAAATAACCCTCAAATTTAATAAGGGATGTAATAGAGGACTTTTAGAGATCCTCTGGCCTCCACGGCCAATCACTTTGTGCTCGGGTGGGAGGGCATAACTCAATAACCCCATCGGGTAAGAGTTGTGTTTTTTTTATACCAAGCAACTTAGTGATCTCCCTCAGGATATGGCGATTACAGCGCCAAGGGTCCAGGCTTTTACTCACCCTCATGGGGGTCGTTTGAACTTCCGTTTCGTAATTGCCTAGGCTCATGGTTAAGCATCCGAAGTACATGTGAGGTATTAGTTGCGAAGACAATGGTGATCACGTGGTACTGGCCAAAAGCTAACCATGGTTCATCAAAACTCTTAGTTGATAGATTTGGATAGCGTCAAGGGAAAGACCCGTGTAAGCGGAAGACCTGCACACTGCCCCCTCGGACAGGTGTAGCTGATTCCGAGATCTTACATACATGGTTAAATTAATCCATAGAAGTGTCTTCGCTGTGAGGGTAGCGCTGACATTTAGATATAATTAGCTTGTTTTAAAAATCTATAAAATAAGTTATTTTGCATTCGTTTTTATTCAACCATATAGTTCCCCTATCCACTATCCCATAAGAGAACCAGTTATCGGGTCTCTAACTATGTAGAGCGGAAGCGCTATCTTTAGCTTATGCTTAGGGTAGTATACGTACATTGGCTTGCAATCTAAATATCCCTGTACTAGACCTAACGGGTCCAGATATCACTAGGGCACTAACTAGGGCATATGATGACTAGCGAGAGTCTGAGGAGATGTGCAAGTTCAGTGTCATAGCAGACTTGCGGACAACTCCTTAGAAGCAAGTCAGAGATATGTCAGGTCTTCTCAAATAAAGTTTTACTTGCATTAGATGTCTGGAAGGTAAAATCAGTAGACTTATTGCTTTTTCACTAAGATACTTGTCGGTACCGAGATGTCTGAGGGTATGCTTGTTCGGAGATACATCTTTGAGTTCCAGATCGAACTAGATTCCAAAGACATGGTGCCAGATGACGAGGTGGTGGAAGACGTCTATCTTGCATCATTGTCTGGAACCTTCGAAGGCGTTGTCAGAGAATTTAGCTTTAACAAGCTAGAGATGATAAACGTAGAACTTCTAAGGAGATTTCCAAGAGACAAAGGATGGGATCAAGATTAAAGGTAATGCCTTTAGTGCTTAACCTAGGTCTTCTTTAGAAGAACCTAAGGGAGTAACTTATAAGAGATCAAAAACTATTCTAGTGCAGAAATTGGTGTGGACTCCTAAGTATGGTAATACTAAGGACGAAAGTTTTTCCGCTTTGGCGAGTGTAGGGGATATTTGAAGATAGTGTATGGCCTAAGGATGTTAGGAGTTGAGTCGCTATCTAGTAGCAGTTCTTATGCTTCTTGGAATGTAGACTTTGGGTCTACAGTGATTCAAGGAAAGCAGAAGGCTACTTTATAGTGAAGTAATCCTAATATAGGTACTGATGCCATAAGCCGTTGCTGAAGCTGTTAGATATGATTGTCTTAGTTTTTCCGAAACACGAATTTTGATTTTTAGAGATGTAGTTCTGTTTCCTCCTTAGTAAATGAAGTTTTTAGTTTTAGACAGCACCTTAGGTGTGTATCTTAAACTGAACAGATAGCTTCATTACTAGAGGAATAGGTCAGAATAATCTCTTTGTATTTAATCCTAATTCGAAAATAGATTTCATGACAGCTGCAGCGTCTAATTTAAATTCATCTAAATCCTTCGGAGAATCTATCCCATTTGTGATCCCTCTGATTTAGATATTTTGCTTCAGATAAATTCAGAGGTAACAGAAGGTCGAGTTTCTGTTCACAGATTCATCGGAGATCCTTCTAACCTATGAGTGTAATCTGGAAGACAGAATAACTAAAAGGGCCACTAAGGTATTGGAGTTAGTTAATTTTGACGTCTATGGTTCCAAGAGCATCTAGACGATAGAAGACTCTTCGATTTAATCGAAAGAATAAGTCACTATCGGACGAGTTCCATAGGATCCTGAGGGAGCATGTGATTATCTCCCAGTTAAATGCTCCAAGAATGACACGTCAGAATGAAGTCTCCGAGAAAAGGAATCGGACCTTGTCTGACATGGTCCGTAGTATGATGAATATTGCCAAATGTATTACCCACCTTCTGGTGGGGTTGTACCTTAAAACAGTAGCTTATATCTGAAACTATCTCTCATCTGGATCAGTGCCTCAGACCTATAAAAAAGCTATGGTCTAAGTGAAAGCTGACACTATAGTGTCTCGAGATATAGGGTTGTCCTGCACTTGTACAAAAGGACAAGAGGGATGAGATGGAGATGTAGTTCCAGGTATATCTGTTTATAGGTTACCCTAGGGAGGCATAAGGTGGACTATTATATGATCTTGAGGTTTGGAAGGTAATCGTTTCTACGAACACCATCTACCTAGACCAAGATTATATTATAGACCATAAGTTTATCAGTAAGGTAGTTCTGGGTAAACTACTGGGTACTGAAAGAGAGTGCGCATCTGAAAACATAGTGGGAGTAGATGATATAGAAACTAGTATACCAGGTACTGTAGAAATTATTCACTTTGTACCACCACCACCTCGTCGTTGTGGGAGCATCAGAGATCCTGATAGATACTATAGAGAAACGTCGATAGTTAATCCAGAGTTTCAGGCGGATGATCCCTAGAGCTACGAAGAAGTAGTGAGAGCTTCCGACAGCTCTGACTGACAAAAAACTATAGAGGCAAATTTGCAACAATGTCCCTTGGAACAGTCTTGACACTTATAACACTATGACCCTTCAGGGTATAAGAGGTGTATAAGAAGAGCACCCGGTTAAGACTTAAGTAGCTAGATTAGTTACCAAGGGAGAAGGGATTGACTATGTTAAAACCATCTCACTGGTAGCTATGCCTAAGTCTATTTCAGATCCTCTTAATCCATCGTAGCCCATTATAATTGGGAGATCTGGTTGATGGATGTCAAGACAGTTATTCCCTAACGAGAATTTGGAAAAGACATATGGATTAGTAGCCCCAGGCTTTGTGTCAATAGGTTAGGAAGATATGGAATACAAGTTGCAATGATCCATTTATGGACTGATGCAAGCATCCAGGATGAAATATCTATTTTGATCAAGGGAATCCGCTCACATGGATTTGATCAGAATGAGGATAAACCAAGTTAGTATAAGAAAGGTGAAATAGCTACAAGGGTGTATTTAGTACTTTACGTTAACAATATTCTACTGATTGAAAATGATGTAAGAATATTGTTTACGGTAAAGGTTTGTAGTCATCACAATTCGATGTGAAAGACCCTAGTGAGGCGAGTTATGCTCTAGGAATCAAGGTAACTCGAGATAACCAGAGCAAGATTCTCTTGCTATCACAGGCTACGCATGAAGATAAGATTCTAGCCAGATTCATTTTACGAGGCTAGATATCTATTGCGCAGCAGGATTTATGGATCGGTTTCAGTTGAACCCGGGTCCAAATCACTTGACTAATGTAAAGGGTATACTCAGAAATCCTCATTAAGTAAGGATTGTGAGTTAGCTTGCACTTCACAGGTCCTGATATCGATTGGACACACAGGATCTGAGTTTGGTGTAAGATGTATGTTCCAGAGAATCGATTTCAGGGATTATTTTTATCTTGGAATTAGAAGCGATAGTTGGTAGAGTGTGAAGCAAGAGTGAATCACAGACTCTACCACAGAGGCTTAGCACGTTGATGCATGCGAGGTATTATATCAGGTGATAAGGCTTAGGAAGGTTTTAAAGAACTTGGGACGTATACTAGAGGCTCAGTTATCTATTGTTGCAAACAGAAGAGCGATAAGCAAGGTCCAAGGAGACTAGGTACCGCCATGAAGGGAAATCCATCAAGTACAAACTCCACTTGATCTGACAGTTATAAGAGAAAATGCAAGTAGCGGTACTGAGGTGGAATCTACAGACAATGTTGTCAATTCCTTTAGGGAATTCCTGCAAAGGTTTTTGGGCAGCATATAGAAGCTACAGAGCTCAACACCGTTATTCCTCGTTAGACCTAGTGGGAGATTGTAAGAATTGGTGAGGTCTACAGCTCGTAAAAAACCTATAGTTTAACTATGTATGGTTGATAGTATAGGATTGCATATTGGTAAGTACCTTAGTACGTGTTCTGATTACAGAACAGAGAGCCATGGCTACATGGTAATCCACTTGAGTGGGAGACTCAAGGGACTGGTCTCATGTAACCTAAATACGTTCGCAACTCTGATTAGGGTTGGTCGCCCTATCAGGATAAGCTGTTGGGATGACAGAGCGTGGGTGTCTCTACCACGGTCATTACCAGGCACAGTGTCTATGGCCGAACGGAACCAACACGGTGTATAGATCAGTGAGCAGACACCGGTGCACTAAACCGTGTTTCTGCTTAGGGTAAAACGATCCTAAACCCTGAAGAACCATGTCTGGTGGACTAACCAGTTGTGTGGCTCTTTGGCGCACCAATGTGTGAGGATCCGGATGCAGTGATCCAAAACCACAGTGTACTGGGTTACTCGGCTGGCATTGCATCAGCATGTCACTCCTGCAGGCTATCCACACCCCTAACGGGAGGTGCGTTCCTTAGTCTGACCTACGTCGCATTAAACCCTGGCCAGGTGGTCATCAGTTGGACTGGTGACGGATTCGATTGCTCGGAAGAGTAATCATAGGTACGATGTATGTGGTCAACCTGGAAGGAACCAAGTCATATGAGCACTCGAGTCTGATGGTATTCTCCACCGCTCGAGTTGCAACATGGCACCAGATGGAGGGACAATGAGTTTACCATACTAAGCGAAGAGCAGGGGTATGAGGGAGAACATAGTAAGTCCAGGGAAATTGGAGTGCAGCCTGCGTCGCACTCTAGGTGGCCATGCAGGTTAACTCGGACTCAGAGGATCGATGGTACACTCGGATAGTGTGTCGATCGAGTCTAAGTTGGAAGCCATGACCCCTGGTCCCTGAAGGTTCCACCTTATCGACATTATATACGGTTCTTATACCATCTTCTCGAAACACAGAACGTAGTTAGAGGAAGCGAGTAGTCCAAGCCTACGCTCCGTGAGTGCTTCGCACTAGTGCACGGTAGATGCGTAGCTACGTGTGTGCACTAAGGGAAAACCCTACGTTAGTGCAGAGACGCATGTATCAATTCTTTGTCATAAGTGAAATTTGCCACATGGGTGCGATGCACCGGGACATGTTGCGAGTTGACTAGTTGACTTCACTAGGGGCACCCTACGAGAACCTCAGAGAATAGTGAAATCACTGGTGCACTTCACTTATGTGTGCTCTGCAAAGTCTCGTACACGAGGAATGACCAACTAGTGACATAAGGGCGTTTTGGTTATACCATGCGCCACTATGAACTAAGGGGGTCGGCCCTAAGTGTTGGGCGACTGGTCAAGGTCGGCCCCATTGGTTTCAGGAGGTTGTTGCCTCCAATGAAGGGGTCGGTCATGAGGCACAGAAAATGGGCTGGTTTTGACCGTTTTCAAAACCAAGAAAAAGATAGAGATAAAGGAGAGATATATAGGGAGAGGTTTGAATTAGTTGAACCTTATCCATACTAGCCTCATCCATAAGGATAGGGCAGCCCTATATATAAGTAATGGGGGAAAGGGGGGTCGGTGATGACAAGCCCTAGGGGGCCGGCCATGCCATGGGGAAACCCTAGCAGCCCCCTCTCCTCTCTTCTCTTCTCCTCTCTTCTCTTCTCCTCTCTCGTCTCTCTCTCCTTCGCTTGCGCCATTGGATGACGACTCTTCTTCCTCGCGTAGGGTTTTGTAGAAGGAGAAGGCTCGACGGATGGAGGCACTCAGAGATCCATCGACGAGGTGCCGTGCATCGTGTGAGATCGGGTGAACTAGAAGGCATCTCCCGTAACCTTTTGCTGTCCAGAATCTGCATAGAAAATCAATGTTGTTTCTATGATTCTGGGAGCTATGGAAGTCCAAACGAGGTGAAACTTGTTGTAAAAGTTGCGTCTCAAAGTTGGCTACCTGTAGTCCAAATTTTAGGCCAATTCGAGTTCGGAATAGAATGTTATAGCTGTCGCACCGAAGTTATATCAAACAGATCCGAGCCCGTCTTTATCGATAAAGAAGAAATTTGTCGTAGTGAAAGAATCTGCACGCAGGTATGATCTCTAATATGTAAATCTAGCATAGATAGAACATGCATGTATGCTAGATTGTTCTTTCGCGTTAGATCGACATTAGGGGTTCGCGTAGTTGCCATGCTAGATTCATACACGCACGTGTAGATCGTTTCGATGAAAATTTTGATATGTAACGCACACCGCTCCTGGTCTTCAGACCTTCTCTTTGCTTCTGCTGTAGGCCTCTACCATGGATTTATTTCCAATAAGGTGATCCTCGACCCTCAGATGGAAACACCCCCCTCTCGCTCTCTCTACCGCGACCCCTCCTCTCACTCTCTCTCTCTCCCTCACTATAGATGGAAACCCCAACCATAACCACCCCCTCCCTCTCCTCTCTCTCCAGATCCGCGACCTAATTTTTTTCTCTCTCTCTCTCTCTATATATATATCCAGACGTCGAGCATTGACGATCAACATTGGTGAGCCGGTGACGGGCACTGGTGACGGATCGAGAGAGAGGTTAGAGGAAGAGAGGGAGGCCGGAGGGCCTAACTGCATCGATCGGCAAGGAGGGTGGTTCCGGGGAGGTGCGGCTGGCGAATCGATGCCAGATCGGGCCGATCGAGGCGGTGGTGGTGCGCCGATGACAAGGCGCAGGTGCGAAGGGCATCGGCGATCGGGCCGGGTTGCCAACACAGAGAGAAGGAGAGAGAACAGAGGTTTGAGAGAGAGAGGCCCAGCTTCGTCGGTCGTTGGTCGGCCTGGCTACGTGCGTTTCTCCTGCGACCAGGCTGTATGTGACTCTGTGTGTGTGTGTGTGTGTGCGTATGTGTGTGTGTGTACAGAGTGGATGGGGACGCCGGTGGTAGCAGCGGTGCTGGGCTGCGTTGACGATCAGCGTTGATGAGCCGGTGACGGGCACTGGTGACGGATCGAGAGAGAGGTTAGAGGGAGAGAGGGAGGCCGGAGGGCCTGACTGCGTCGGTCGGCAAGGAGGGCGGTGCCGGGGAGGTGCGGCTGGCGAATCGGTGCCAGATCGGGCCGATCGAGGCTGTGGTGGAGCGCCTATAACAGGGCGAATGTGCAAAGGGCACCGGCGATCGGGCTGGGTTGCCAACGCAGAGAGGAGAGAGAACAGAGGTTTGAGAGAAAGAGGCCTAGCTTCGCCGGTCGTTGGTCAGCCTGGCTACGTGCGTTTCTCCTGCGGTCAGGCTGCGTGCGACTCTGTGTGTGTGTGTGTGTGTGTGTGTGTGTGTGTGTGTGTGTTGTGTGTGTGTGTGTGTGTGTGCGCGCATAGTGGACGGGGACGCCGGTGGTAGCAGCGGTGCTGGGTTCCGAGGCCATGCCGATCGTGGTGGTGGAAGAGGTGGTTTCAGGCTCCTCCCCTCTCTACTCTCTCTCCAACGTCTTTTCCCCCTCCCCTCTCAGTCACCATCATTGAAATTTTCTTCAATATTTGGTATTGTTTGATTTTTTTGTGAAATATCCTTTGTATCTATTAGAGAATTTGATCTCTCTTGATTTAGATTACAAGACATTACTTTTGAACTGTGTTCTTTGACTTCAAAAATCTGATAAGATATCTTCATATTTTTTATGAGATTGTTCCCCTACCTTAGTGGAATTACAATAAGGGAAATATGAGAGTTGATTCTAATCAAATTGCTCTGCATTGATAACAGAAAGAGAGGGAGATTGATGTGGAGATCCCCATGGATTGCATCGATAATGAGGTCATCACCGATGAGGTTTTCTTCAATCATTGACATTTTCTTCAATATTTTGTATTGTTTGATTTTTTTTTTGTGAAATGTCCTTTGTATCTATTAGAGAATTTGGTCTCTTGATTTAGATTACAAGACATTACTATTTAACTGTGTTTTTAAACTTCAAACTTTTCATCTTAACCATCATTACATAGATTTTTGGCCAGCGAGACAACATCTGATGGTAATGGCAACTTGCCATCGAATGGGTTTAGAAACAAGGGGATATCTCCCATCTTCATTGAATCTTGCATTTTGTTTTTTGAGGAAAAGGGTCCAGCGTTTCCTATCAACGGAATTATGGCTCAAAACGTAAGTTAAAAGTTTTTTTTTTGTATGAGTTGTTTGTTAAAAGTTTTTTTTTTCTTTTCTTCCCTTCTTCTCTCTTTTTTTTAACATGATCTGAATGTGCAGGTAGAAATTTCCAAGCTGAGTGAAGAGCTGAATCGGTTGCAAAATAATTGTCTCTGCATGTTTATCCCCCCACAAAACCCTGAAATATTATATCGATATTTGGACATATTCAGCCTACACACTATAAATAGTGATTTATCCAATGACTTTATCTGATAGTATTGTATATCTGAAAATTCACATCTATCGTAGTATCAATTAATATAGAACAGACCAATTATCCTCTAACTATGAAGTTATTATTGTAGTTGGGTTTCGATTCCCTATATTTTGCGAGGATTGATTATCAGGGCAAGCAAAAACGGAAGGTGGACAAATCCTTTAAAGTTCTATGGCATGGATCAAAAACTTTTGGTTCATCTTCTCAAGTTCTAAATCTATCTTTCTTGCTAATTTTTTTCAAAAAATTGGTTTTATTAATTTAATTGATCTCTCTCTCTTCTCTCTCTCTCTCTCTCTCTCTCTCTCTCTCTCTCTCTCTCTCTCTCTCTCTTTCTCTCTCTCTCTCTAATATTTTTTCTTTTGAATCAAATAAGAATTTTTTTGCTCAAATGAGTCAGATCTGATTAAGGTCCTGACTGAGTGCTTCTCCAGTCAGGTCTCTCTCTCTCTCTCTCTCTCTCTCTCTTTCTCTCTCTCTCTCTCTCTCTCTCTCTCTCCTCAATGGATCTGCATTTGTTTTGAATATTCAGCTATGATGGGCTTCTTAGATGAATCAATGGACATATGTTGGTCCCACACTGTTTTGCCGCACACATTAAGATGAATCAATGGGATAATTTGGCCGCGATCTTTGTTAATATTCTGCAATTTCCATGCTACAATGAATTCTTTAATTAACTTGATCAAGATTGTTCGATTATATTGGATTCGTTGAAATCTTGAGTTCAACTTGGGTTTTTTGTTTTTGGAAGTACAACTTCTTTAGGTTTTTGTTTACGATGTCTATTTTTTTTTCTATTTCATATCTATTTTTTTTCTCAGGCCGTCCTGAACGCTGACCTTCTCGCCCAGTGTCGATGCCGCGAAGGCACACTAAGTTTTTTTTTTACCTGATAATGGTTGATCTAATATTGATTAAATGAAAATATTAAGTTCATCTTGGTGATAATAATAAAAAAAATCTGTTTTTTTTTTTCTTTTCAGGCCTCCCTCCATGCCTGACCATATACATTGCAAATAATCGATCCCATAATGCATTAGCATTAACATAATCTAGCATTAGCACCTTGGTATGAAAGGAATCTCTTTATACAATGTAATTGTTAGGGTTATTAATTTGTGAGTTGCAATATTCTAGATGCATCGGGACCATAGACTTATTTCAGCGATTGGCTATATAATTTGTGAGTTGCAATATTTTAGCACCTTGGTTTGAAAGGAATCTCATTATACTCAATACCTTCTTCTCAATGGCTATATAAGATGAACATAATCTCCAATACATTTAGGTCCATAGACTTATGATTTTTTTCATTTAAGTCCTTACCTTATGATTTTTTATTTAACAGATGCATTGGAGATGAGGCTTTGAAGGCAGAAGCGGGTGCCAAAAGTTCAGAAGTTCACTTAATGGGCATTGAGATGCATCGGGTATCACTCTCGCTGCCAAGAGAACAGAAGTAAAGGGAACCACGGCATAATTGTTCAAATCCAACTCCAGCTAATGGCATTCAAGGTCTTCTTGGATCTATGCTCGGTTCTTTTACAAATGTTCACAGTACGTAAACACAATGTAATTCAGAATATATACTCGGTGTTTTTGCTACATTCAACTGTGTGAAAACCATGTAATTCAGAATCTATGCTCGTTGCTTTTGCAAATGTTATTGTTTCTTTTTGGAATGATCTTGCTACAAAACATGGACCTGACCAAACAAATCCATGTCTCTGATTCTAAAACTTTTCATCCCTTTTTGTTCATTTTTGCTAAAAAATTTGTTGCACTGCTTATGGCCCATTGTGATTAGGGTGTCTCTTTGATTATGCCATTTTAAATGGATAATGTGGCGCGTCACGATTGGGTTGTAAGGAAGTGCGGCAAATCAATTGGGTAGCAAAAATGCTCTCTAAAGCCAATCCCTCTTATTCAAACAACCGATTCAGATAGAACACACCCATGAGCAGCACCATCCCTCAATTTCAAGCACTAAATTTGATTTTTGTGCCAATCAGTTTTAGAGGTAACTGCATTGGAGGGACATTGGGATTCGAGGATAAGTCCCATATGAATTGGTTGCCTGTGATAAATTTTCCTTGAATAGAACAATGCATATACTATTCGATTTGGATCTGCATGTCTCTATAAATCATACAATAAATGATAAATCACAGTCTGTTCAATTGCCGATCGAGATTGAGTGTGATTCACCGGTTGGGTCAAGAGATGCTACGAAAGACTGCATCGTGACAAGGGGGCGGAGGGCGGTGATGGCAGACAATGTTCACCCATGATGGTGATGGGTTGGTAGCAGAAGATGGCGGCCAACAGACGGTCGATTGGGGTGGTGAGCGATGGATGAACTTAGCTTTCTTTTTCTTTTAACCTCAAAATATTATCACCGCTCACGAAATATCATTATCACCCTCAAAATATTGTTATCTCCCTCGAAATATTGTCGTCATTGTTGAAATTTTTTTTTGCCACCTTTGAAATATTGTCACTTGCCTCGAAATATTGTCCTCGCCCTCGAATTCTTTTTTGAGTGCCGACAGGCACGGGCATTACTAGTGTGTGTGTGTGTGTGTGTGTGTGTGTGTGTGTGTGTGTGTGTGTGTGTGTGTGTGTGTGTGTGTGTGTGTGTGTGTGTGTGTGTGTGTGTGTGTGTGTGTGTATATATATATATATATATATATATATATATATATATATATATATATATATATATATATATATATATATATATATATATATAGGGAAGTGCTAGAATGCGGCATGCGGTGCGTGCGGCATCGCACCGCAGCCGTCTGATGCACTGCTGCGTGCATCGCATGCACGCAGTGCGTGCATCAGACGGCTGCGGTGCGATGCCGCACGCACCGCATGCCGCATTTTAGCATACCCCTATATATATATATATATATATATATATATATATATATATATATATATATATATATATATATATATATATATATATATATATATATATATATATATATATATATATATATATATATATATATGGGTCAGGTTCAATCAGGGGCGGAGCCAGGATTTTTTTGTAGGGGGGGCAATGTGTGATTGCTACATTAGAGTTTTTAAGCCTAAGTGATGGTTGATTGATACCGATAAAATTAGGGTTTTGGGTTTACAAAGGATAAGCTTATGTGCTTCAAAACTTATCTAACATAAAGAACTATATATTACATTGAAACACTTCGCATCCATAGCATCAATTTCCGATCTCAACGAACACAGATGATGAGTGATTGGCGTCGAAGCATAATGCTCCGACGACTCCGGTGCTTCCTTCGATGGTCAACCCTCCTCCATATCCCTCCAGTATCATCTCCGATCTTGACGGCAACTTCTCTGACTCCAGCGCTTTCATAAATATGAGTTGGAGGAGTCGTAATCGGGGTCGGAAATTATGCCAGCACCTACCGGAATCGGATTGGGGTTGGCCATTGATTAAATCACCGGAGCCCAAGGATTCATCGTTGATGTTCCTGGAGGGGGAGCGACGACACAAATCACTCTCCATTTGTGCACATTAAGGCAAGTGGTGCGTCATTCATGATACAATTGTACCTAGTTTCCCTAATTAATGGTAATTGAGTGAACCCAAACCGAGAGAACTCAAGTTGGGCTACTGCTCTTTTTCATCTATTGGGGACCACATAGTAAACAAGGCATTGCAGCCATCCATGGAAAGCTAGTACCCGGAATAAGTGATTGCATTCAACACACCACACCGGATGGCAGTGATGTCATTTATGCCCCCTGGTGGACCATTTTCAAGAAAATGGAGAAATATAAGAGGAGTCCCGGAAGTAAACGAAGGCTCACGGAGAGAGATTCTAAGTCAGGAGGGGGTGACATGCAATTTGTTTTCCTCTGTATTGTGTCAATTATATCCTCGGCTTTGCGTTTATGTAAGTGGCTGTGATCCTAAGGGGCAGCTGTACCTTTTGCCTCCTAGTGTAGCCAACAGATGCAGCCAATACAGTATCCCACTCAAGAAATTTTCAAGGCTCAGAGGGGGCAACTGCCCCCTCTCGCCCTCACGTGGCTCCGCCCATGGGTTCAATGGACACTGTTTTTGCACTCAATTTTTTACACCGATTTTCAAACCATTAAATAAAGGTTTCAGAATTTCTTGATTTTTTGTGAGCATGAGCATCTTGTCTTAGATAACACATATACAAAAAATCAGCACATTCTAAAGCCTCTAGACTTATTAAATGTGCACTTCAAATTAACGATTAAAATGGACGGTTGATAAAGCCTTTTAGTTTTGATGTACTTGGAGGCTTTAGAATGTGCTGATTTTTTGTGGACGTGCTATCTAAATCAAGGTGATTATGCTCACAAAAAATCAAGAAATTCTGAAACCTCTATCTAGTTGATTTGAAATCGGTGAAAAAATTTAAGTGCAAAAACAGTGTCCATTGAACCTGACCCTATATATATATATATATATATATATATATATATATATATATATATATATATATATATATATATATATATATATATATATATATATATATATATATATATATATATATATATATATATATATATATATATATATATATATATATATATATATATATAGAGAGAGAGAGAGAGAGAGAGAGAGAGAGAGAGAGAATACGAGAAATAAGCTGACAACCCATTTGTTAGTTTGGGCTGTCAGCACACAGCCGTCCGATTGCCCATCACAGCCGTAGATTTAAAAGAAAAAAAAAACTGAGTTTGTGTCTCTCTCTCTCTCGATCTCAAGCTCTAGCTCGAGATCCAGCCTGGCTCCCCCTCCGGCACCGGCTCCCCCCGACGCTGTCCAGCTCCCCCATCCGGCACCGGCGAGCTGCAGCGATCATCCCCGACGCCGGCCGGCTCTCCCCTGCGGCAGCGGCTCCCCCTCCTCCGGCAGATCCGGCTCCTCCATCCGGCAGTGGCTCCCTCCGGCAGCAGCCCCGACCCCAAAACCTTCCGGCGCCCCTTCTCCTCCCCCTCCGGTGCGGATCCGCGCCGGAGGGGATGGAGAAGGGGCGCCGGAGGCTTTTGGGGTCGGGGCTGCTGCCGGAGGGAGCCACTGCCGGACGGAGGAGCCGGATATACCGGAGGAGGGGGAGCCGCTGCCGCAGGGGAGAGCCGGCCGGCGTCGGGGGGAGCCGGTGCCGGAGGGGGAGCCGGGCCGGAGGTGGTGCGGGCTGGTGCTGGTGCTCGAGATCGAGATCGAGAGAGTGACACAAACACGTTTTTTTTTTTTTAAATCTACGGCTGTGATGGACAATCGGACGGCTGTGTGCTGACAGCCCAAACTAACAAATGGGCTGTCAGCTTATTTCCCGTATTCTATATATATATATATATATATATATATATATATATATATATATATATATATAGAGAGAGAGAGAGAGAGAGAGAGAGAGAGAGAGAGAGAGAGAGAGAGAGAGATTTTCGGGCCTCGCACGGGGAGAGAGAGAGATATATATTTTCGGGCCTCGCACTGGGGGTCGCAGACTCGCAATAGCGAAACAATATACGGGAAGATGGTCAAAGCAATGTCTTTCATAAACAAGACAGGTGGTTTTATGGACAGAATATGAAAATGTATATATTTTCTGATTCTCACGAAAAGAATACAATCTGATAGCAAATGGAACTTGTACTATTACCATAACTGCCTTTGTGTTTTATTATTATGCTACATCACAACTTCATCTCAACTTAAATTATGGTAATTAAAAAACTTCTTAGACAAGGTGACCAATACATGGAAGAGAGAGAGAAGAGAGAGAGAGAGAGAGAGAGAGAGAGAGAGAGACGGCTCTCAACTTAATTGGTCACCTTGGCATAGAGGAACAATATCCAAATCAGTGATGTGTTTGAGCTTGACATCGCCATTAAACTATTATCTTTAAAAAACGAGTTAATTTCTATCTTGGAGAACATCAAGACTTCTACACCATAAAAAGAAATTTACTAAAAATATGGGTTAATTGTTGATTAATTCTTGACATGACAAATCTCGAACGCACAAGACAATAAGATATCGCTATTAACGTTAGGTCCATGACTTTCTTTAGAAACCCAAAAAATGCACTCACATGCAGTCCTCCCATCTTGTTCGAGCGCGAGCAGCAATGGCGGTCCCCAGCACGAGCAGTAGAGATGGCAGCGACGATCAGCGAAAACAAGAAGGAACAGGGGACGGAGGGGTTCAGTTAGGTTTAGGATTCCTAGGTCTAGGGTTCATCCCATGGTCTATAGATCTTAGGGTTAGGTTCGGTTCAGCGACGGTGAGCTGATTGGCGGAGCCAAGTAGCGAAAGAGAGAAGTTTCGATCATGGAGGTTCGGGTAGGTTCAGGCGTTGTAGATGGCATTCAAATGAAATATTAAGATGATGTGGATGGTTTTTTCATCCATAGCATTTGTTTGTCCTTTATCTTAACTGGATCCTATGTCGGGGACCGCTCACCAATTCCCCCTAAAAATATCATGGTTAGAAGTCTCTTTGCCCAGTGGGAGGGAAAAAAAAATTAATACGATCTTTGTACCATAACCGCAGTGCCCATTGTCCCCAACGCCTATTCGGACGCTTTGAGTGCCGGGGGCAACTAACCCCATGTGCTAAGGTCCGCTATCTCATGTCTCTTAAATCACAGTAGGCCCCGCCGGCCCCCACGGTTGTATGGTTGAAAAAATTTTCGAGTAGGGGATGCAAGAATGGATACCATCGGTGATGATCTTGGCTCAACTTGGAGATTTGGGTGGTTCTAGGGTTTATCTATTGTGTTTTGGCTCAACTTGGCACATTTTTTGAAACATGTCAAAACCCCATGATTTCTTATCATCCTACATTACCACACGAGTAGATTGACATTGTGAAGCACCCTCTCTAGAGCATACAACACTACTTTTTTTTTTTTTTTGAGAACCCCTCCAAACGGAGGGAGGGTTTGGCCGGACCCTAACCAGAAACCATTAATCACTCAAGATAAAAGTCTGTTACAAAAAATGTCAGCCTCCACCCCAAGCTTATCCCTCCAAGGCGCTATCCAAGCGCGGAAGAAAGAGATCACCGAAATCCGCAGCTTATCCTGCCCTGCCGACTTACCAGAGAAAATTCTGCTATTCCGCTCGAGCCAAATAACCCAGAGTATCGCCATGGCCAAAACGTCCCATGGCTTCCGAATCGCCACCGGAATTCTCCTCCTCCTCCAAGAAGTCCAGAGCCCTCTAAGGGACCGGGGATGCGAAGAAAGTCCTGCCATGCTCTCGAAATGATCCCACAGAACCCTCGCGAAAGGGCACCCAAGCAGCAGGTGCGATGTAGTCTCCTCCTCCGAAGCGCAGAATGTGCAAGAAGCATCTGTTGTCTGTGGGTGGTGACGCCTAATCAGGTTGGCCTTCGTCAGAATCTTATTCCTCGAAGCCAACAAGGAAAAAATCTGAACCTTTGAGGGAGCCTTGTACTTCCATATAGCCTTTGACGGGCCGTGCCTCTGCACCCGTGGAAGGAGATGATCGTAGAAGGATCTAACCGAGAAAAGTCCTGAGGAATTGCCACTCCAACGAACCTCATCTTTGACCGGTCGGAACGAGGCCGCCTGGAGAATCAGATGGAGGTCCCGAAGCTCACGCTGACCATCATGGTCTAAGGGAGAAGCGAACCTCAAGCGTCATTCAATATACCCTCGCCTCCTACTAGCCTGGGACCGGACTGAAGTTCCTTTGTTCCGGACCATCGCGAAAAGAGCTGGGAAGAGATGCTCCAGAGGTCTGTCCCCCAGCCAAGTATCCCTCCAGAATCTGATATCTCTCCCATCACCTAGCACCAGAGTAGTGGCCTCCCTGTACAGATCCTTGACCTTGAGAATGCCCCGCAAGAAATGGGATATCCGGCCTGATAGTCGACCCCGCGCCTGCAGAGGGGAGAACCGCCTAAAGTATTTAGCCAAGATGATATCTCTCCAGGAACCCCCAGTTCCCTGCTGCAATCTCCACCACCATTTTCCCAGCATGGAAATATTAAATCTACGAAGATCCAGAACTCCCAGACCACCCATCTTCTTTGGGAGGCAAACCTGATCCCACCTCATGAGGTTGTAGCCTCCTGCAGCATCGACCCCATGCCAAAGGAAGGATCTCCGAATCCTGTCAATCCGGTCAATTACCCACGAAGGCAGGTAGTAGAAAGAAAGATAATAGCAGGGGATAGAAGAAAGGACTGAGTTCACTAGCACCAGCCTGCCACCCGAAGAAAGAAATCTTTCTTTCCAGCCCTCAAGCCTCCTCTCTATCCTGAGAATTAGCTGCTCCCAATCCTCCCTCCTCAGAGCTCTGTCGCTGATAGGCAGACCTAGATATCTCATAGGTAGGGAGGCTACCTTACAGTTGAGAAGTCTAGCAAGCCCACCACCTGCATCTCTTGAGCCAATATAGTAAAGACTACTCTTCTGGAAGTTGATCTTCAGGCCTGAGGTCAACTCCAGACCGTAAAGAAGAATTTTGAGGGAGACCATCTGGAAGGGGCATGCCACTGTGAATAAGAGGGAGTTATCAGCATAGTGAAGATTAGACGTAGTCCAACCATGACCGCCCACCCCCCTAACCAGGCCCTCGGCGTTCGCCTTCCGGACTGCGGCATCAAAGATGTCCACAACCAAAATGAACAAATAGGGGGATAGTGGGCATCCCTGCTTCAACCCCTTGTACACCTTGAAGTCCCTGCCTTGCTCCCCATTTATCAAACAAGATAATTTCGAGGAACTCAAAATCTCTCTAATCCAGCTCAGCCACCCACTAGAGAATCCTTTAGCCCTCATAAGGTCAAGCAGGAAGTCCCATCTGACTTGATACAACACTACTTAGAAGTGTAATTACATACTTAGGGTTAGATTTTCAAAAAAAAGTTTCGAAACAAAACCCACAAAAAGCGGCAAAAAAATAATTTCATAATTTATAAAACCGTTTAACAAAGTTATGAAGTTGAGATCCTTACAGCTTATTAAAAATGGGTTATTAGCTATATGTAAGTACACTTTAACAGCGTTATGTTACATTAAGTCCAACCAATAGTTTCGGTTTACATACAATCCACAAAATGATTTCAGATGAAAAGACAATCCATATATAACAGCTGTAGGCTTATCATATTGGATCATTCGCTAACTCTTTTTTTTTAAAAAAAAATATCAAATATGCTCATGATATACTCTCCCACAGAAATCATTGCGCTTACTATTATCGTTGTTGCTTATTGCTAAAGTGATTTCGGACAGCTACAATATTTTTGGACTGCTACAATGATTTCAGACTGCTACAATGATTTTGGTTAGGTTTAGGGTTAGGATTCACTATTTAGGGTATAGAATTAGGGTTAGAGCTTACTACTAGGGGGTATAGAAGTAGGGTTAGGGTTTACTATTAGGGGTATAGAAGTAGCGTTAGGGTTAGGTTTAGAGTTCACTATTTAGGGTATAGAAATAGGGTTCACTATTCCGAAACGTTTTTGTCATGTTATGAAGCTGGTTTAATTATATGGTAAATGAAAGAGGAAGAATACTTCGCTCCAATAGGTCTTGGAGTGCGTGGCTCCTCTGTCCGACATGAACCGTTGGATGAACATCACTAGTGATATTCAGTCGTTAATAAGTTCTGACAGAATATCACTCGTGACATTCACGTAGGCTAGTGATATTCTGTCGAACTCCGAATGGCTAAATATCACTAGTGATATATGTTCACATCGGACAAAGGAGCCACGTGATACAAAACCTGTACTTCGAGCGAAGTATTGTTCAAGAAAGAGCATATGTGTTATTTTATAAACCCTATCGGTCCCAGTAGGCCTCTCTTGGGCCGATCATCAAAATATCGAGCCCGATATAGGTATCGGCCTCCAGAGGTCGATACCCATATCGGCCCCATGAGTCTGATACCTTCTCCTTCAATGGGGCCCGCTCCCCCTCGATCACTCGGTCCTTTAGCAGGGGGTCGGCAAGTACAGCATTCAACCCCGGACAGCGGGTACACGAACAGACTTCTGGTAGGCCCTAGGTAGAGGGTTGATAGACATAATAAACATCCTCGGACAACGGGTTGGCTATAAGACATCTCTAATTGGCTTTTGGCAAGGGGTCGACAGGCACAACGATCGGCCCTTTGTAGGGGGCGACAGACGCAGTTGGAAAAGCTCACTAAACTCGAACTCCTCGACGGGCAACCAACACGGATTCCTTCAACCCTTGTACCTTGGAAATGACTTCCTCCTTCTACTAAACCCTTGGGCACTGCTCTACATCCCTAGCTCGCTAGCTCCCTCGCCTGAGTACTACTATAGCCCAGAGTCGACCTCCCACATAACTTTGCTCGGCCCTAGTAGGGGGATAACAGATTCTAACTCTCGTCAAAACACATCGACATCGACAAACCGGTTTTACACCTAGATTTAAAAACAGCACAGCTCAAACTCATGCTGGGTCTCACATCAAAGGCAGGAGGTCAACAGGTTCTATTCGAATGCTCATCAAAGCCACTTCGGCATCAACAAGTTGATTTTGCACCATGAAATCCCAACTAGCTAAGTTAGCACCTACCTAGCTGAGAAGGGATAACTGTGGATGCAAAATCTAGCTAACACTTGGCGATGGGACCCGCTAGCCCTACTCTGGGCCCATAGAGATGACGATGGGACCCGCCAGCCCTGGCTGGGGCTCACGTGATGGCGGTGGGACCCGCCAACCCTGCTTGCGGGCCTATGGAGATGACGGTGGGATCCGCTAGCCCTACCTAGGGCCCGCGGAGACCATGGTGGAACTTGCCAGCCCTGCTTGCGGGCCTACAGAGATGACGGTGGGACTCGCCAACCCTACTTGGGACCATGGAGACGATGGTGGGACCAGCCAACCCTGCTTGTAGGCCTACGGAGATGACGGTGGGACCCGTCAGCTCTACCTGGGGTCCACGGAGATGATGGTGGGACCCGCCAGCCCGACTCAGGGTCCACGAAGGCGATCTGGGGCCTGGTAAATCCCTCCAGATATTTACCAAAACCTCAGATATTCCCAAAAATTCTATAATTAGCAGACCTTGTAAATAATCTAGACTAGAATTTATTATTCATATTTTTACTTTCTGTTTTCTAGAGCTCTCTGAGCCTTCTGGTGATCAGACTTTAGTCAAGCCCACTTTACCCTCTGTTTCTTTGTATAAGCACTCATCGGCCTGTCAAGAGTAGCTCTACTACTTTTCAGAGTTAGTGGATTCAAAGGTTGTGTCTTACTGCATGGAGACGTAGGCTTCGGTCGAACTTTGTCATCACATCCTATGCCAACTCTCTCTATTTTCTCTCTCTTTCCCCTGCTTAATAACGTCTGCTCGACAAGCCAACGCTCGACAATGCACCACATCTCGAATTTAACCTAAAATTGACTATTGGAGGGAGATCGTACGACGACCGTAATCTCCCCCCACATGTTATGTCTGTGTTTGTTTTGTATTAAGTCCATCTTCAATAAAATTATGTCAATTTAAGTAATTAAAACCATGGGTACATCGGTTATTTTCTCTTTAGATTAATAAAATAGCAACCGAATGAATGAATATTTTAAAAATATTTCTTCATTTTGGATACCAAACTGTAGGAGTCGATATGTAAATATTAGATGACTTAAAGGGTTTATATGTAAATATATATTTATAAGGGTTTATATATAAATAGAAAAATGACAGGGGTAGATTTATAAAAAAACCCCTATCTTTTATGGTGGATCTTTGTCAGTAGGGGTGAGCGTCGGTTTTGTCGGTCGGTTTCGGTGTCGGTTTTGTCGGTTTTATTTTTTTTCGGTTTTCGAAAAATCAAAACCGAAACCGAAACCGAAATGGTCGGTTTTTGTCGGTTCGGTGTGATCGGTTTTCGGTTCGGTTTCGGTTCGGTTTCGGTTAATATGAGTTATGCTAGAACCCTTGGCTCTTGAATCTTAATCGTCAGTTCATCACAAATAAGGGGATGATTATGTTATTACATAGTGCCAAAATAAAAATTCAAAGCAAAATCAACCGACGTTCACTCTTTTGAAGTATTGTAGATTTAACATAATTACTTCGTACTTGCACTTACTGGAAACAAAAGTATTATGGCCGTTGTGTTTATGATTTAAGAAGTCGGGTCGGTTTTTTCGGTTTCGGTTCGGTGTTTCATATCCGGGAACCGAAACCGAAACCGATTTAATTGGTTTTGTCGGTTCGGTTTGTTTTCGGTTCGGTTTAATGTTCGGTTCGGTTATTTCGGTTAAATTTTGGTCGGTTTCGGTTCGGTTAGGCGGTTCGGGTCGGTTTTTGCACAGCCCTATTTGTGAGATATATTAGTTTTGTTGAAGGGGACAGTTTCCCACTATTGAAAATGGGACCATTTCTCTCTTATAAAACTATGATCCGTGGTCAATGTAGTGGGGACGCATTAAGACGTGATTTGCTGACACTATGGTGGTCCCTCCCAAACGAAAATATCTAGAGCAATGCTATTCAACATCCCGAATGACGTGGCATCCAATCACAGGGTCCCTTTGCCTGCTGGTCGGTTCTGCGTGTGATTCACTGGACGGGGTCGAGTGCGACGGACGGTTTCGATCAGGACACGTCATTCCAGTTGACCATTTGGAATCGGAATATATGCCTCGGGACAAACAGTATTTTCCAAATGTAAAACTTTCTGAGTGGAATAAAGTATGCCCGGGAATCAAGCAATACTGCACGTGCGTTCGTACCCCCCGGAACGTGTTGGCCCTCAGGACACCAAAGCGGACACGTGTCAAGCATGGAATACGGCAGGCAGCCACGCGACTGGAGGATACTTGAGGACCAAGCTCGGGTAGCTTGTCAACCTTGTAGTGCGCGCGATGTTCTTTGCTTAATTGTATGCCGTGGTGATTGGAGGATCGAACGGTTGGGATTGAGCCACGAACGAGTTCCCAGAAAATTCCTATAAAAAAACAAAGGTTAAGTCCTTGACTTGGTCACCCTGAACCAGTGCCGGCCCTGAGCATGGCGGTGCGGTGGGCGGCTGCCCCGAGCCCTGCAATGAAGGGGGTCTTAGTTTTTATTTTAAGTATACCAGATAGTCATGGCGCCAACAGATTCAAAGCTGGTTTGTCCCACTTGAAAAGATGGCCCATAATCTTTAGGTTTTTATCTTGTATTTGATTTTAAAACCAAAAAAAATAGTCATAGGCTCTGCACGGATTCCAATATGTAAAAAAATTCTATATGTTAACTATTAAACCTGTTCATTCCCGAAACGGCGAAACATTAGCACCGAAAATCTACACATTTACCCCAAAAAAATGTTCTCTCTCTCTCTCTCTCTCTCTCTCTCTCTCTCTCTCTCTCTCTCTCTCTCTCTCGGTGAATGTGACATGTTCTTCGATCGATCGAGTCACGCTGTTCTCGACTCCTCTGGGTCCGCTTGTCGACTCGCCAATGTTCTCCCTCTCGCTCTTACTGTCATATAGTATGATAGCCCACGAACGTCGTACGGACAGTAGCCACAAAGTAACAGACCACAGGTCGATCCATAGCCTCTATGTGTGTGTGTTTGTCATCGACGACTAACAAACGCTGACATCCGTTGGTCGACAGCACTGTAGCAGCGGCCACTAGGGCTGGTACTTGGTCCGGATGAACCCAAGCAACTTGACCAAAATTCGAAATGGGCAGCCATCTATTTGAAGCCCTTAGGAGTTTTAGAATGTGCTGGTTTTTTGTGAGCCTAAGCACCTTATCTTAAATAGAACATCCAGAAAAAATTAGCACGTTCTAAGACTCCTAAGGACATCAAATGTTAGAAGTTTTATCGAACGTCTGTTATAATCATTAATCTGAAATATAACATTTGATGGCCCTAAAGTTTTAGATTGTGCTGATTTAGTGTGGGTGCTGCTATCTAAGGTAAGATGCTTATGCTCACAAAAAATCAGCACGTTCTAAGGCACCTGTGTGTGTGTGTGTGTACATACATGATGTAGGTTGGTGGCCTATTTTGATGAAATGGGCAGCCACCCATTTGATGCCTCTAGGAGTCTTAGAATGTGTTAATTTTTTTGTAAGAGTAAGCACTATACATTAGATAAAACACCTACAACAAATCAGTACAAATTTGAGAGTAATTTTGTAGGGCATCAAATGCTATATTTCATATTAACGGCTACAACGGACGTTCGATAAATCTACTAACATTTGATGTCCCTAGGAGTTTTAGATTGTGCTGATTTTTTGTGGGTGTTCTATCTAAGATAAGGTGCTTACCCTCACAAAAAATCAGCACATTCTAAAACTTCTAAGGGCTTCAAATGGGTGAGTGCCCATTTCGTCGAAATAGGCTGACAGCTCATTTTCCCGTTTCCTATGTGTGTGTGTGTGTATAGAGAGATTTTCATATTTTCATATCTAGAATTTAGTATATATCAATTTAAAAGAACATATTTTCATGCGGTTCAAATGGTTGAACCACCGGTTTGAACAAATTTGGGCCGAACCGGATGCCTTTTCGGTTCGCCTTCTAGTCCGGTTTGAAAAAACACAAAGAGAGAGATCGTGGGGGAGAGAGACACACGATGGCAGCCACTATGACAGATGCATCGCACTCAGCCCGAACTACACCTGTCAGCTTCTCTGATTTAAACGATTATTGTGAAGAGAGGTGTTGGCTCCAGCATTTCTAATTGATTCGTGATGCCAGCTAAGATGGTATCACGGTTATAACAATATTTTTGTACCACCGAGGGGAGAGAGAGAGAGAGAGAGAGAGAGAGAGAGAGAGAGAGAGAGAGAGAGAGAGCAATGTTTTGAAAACCGGACCGGATGGGCGGTTCAACCGGTTTGCACCAGAACATGTTTCAGTTCAGTCTTTGAATAAACCAGTTTGTATGTTAACCCAGGAATCAAACCTTGAAGAATTTAGTATATATCTATTTCTAAAAACATATTTTCATGTAGTTCAAATGGTTGAACCACCGATTTGAACAAATTTGGGCCGAACCAGATGCCTTTTCGGTTCGCCTTCTGATCCGGTTTTGAAAAAACACGCAGAGAGAGAGATCGTGGGGGAGAGAGAGACCGAGAAAGAGAGAAAAACGAGAGAGAGAGAGAGAGAGAGAGAGAGAGAGAGAGAGTGTGTGGAACGGAGACACGAAGAGAGAAAGAGACACGGAGATAGAGAGAGATGGATGGAGAGAGAGAGAGAGAGAGAGAGAGAGAGAAATGGGAAGACATAGACGGAAAGAGAGAGCGAGAGAGATCGGAGAGAGAGAGAGACAGACGGAGAGAGAGAGACAGATGGAGAGAGGGAGAGAGAGAGAAAGAGAGAGGGATCAGAAAGAGAGAGAAAATTGGAAAGAGAGATACACACAGAGAGAGAATGAGATCGTGGAGAGAGAGAAAATCGGGAATAGAGAGAGAGATAGAAAGAGAGATCGGAGAGAGAGAGAGAGAGAGAGAGAGAGAGAGACGGACGGATAGAGAGAGAGAGAGAGAGAGAGAGAGAGAGAGTTGGACGGAAAGAGGGAGTTAGAGACGGACGGAGAGAGAGAGCGAGAAAATCGGGAAGAGAGAGAAATCGGGAAAAGAGAGAAATACGGGGAGAGAGAGAGATCCGGGAAGAGATAAAAAAAGAGAGATCGGGGGAAGAAGAGAAGGAACGACTGTGATCGCAAGAGAGTTTTGTCTAGTCAACATTTTGTTCCTTTTTGTTTAGTCAGCACAAAACCGTCATCCCTTGTTATATAGATGATTGTATATTAGTTTTAATTTTTTTTCTATAATTTTTGTGTCTAAAAAAATAAATTATGGTTGTTTTATTTAACCAAGATATATAATGTAATATTTTTTCTATTGATTTTTTTTACTTCTTTGTTAGTTTTATACCTATTAGTATGTATAAAGGGCCCTATTTTCCATCTTTAACCTAGACCCCAAAAATCTCAGGACAGGTCCTGCCCTGAACCATGTTATCATCGTTGTTCGAGGTCCGGCTATCGACACATGTTAGTTCTGTCCCTTTGGACCATTTCAGATTGTTGAGAGCGAGAGAACCCCGGTGGGCTCCCGTCATAAAGGCCAGGAGATCAATCGAGTGGGGATAAATATCGTTGGTTGGACCCTGAACCACGGTGATTCCGTGGTTCGGTGCGACTATTTTAAACCATTCGTAAAGAAAAAGATAAATTATACTTTGCCCTCCTAAAGTTTATTTAAAAAATACTTAAACCCTCCTGTAGTTTATTTTGTTCCAAATCACTCCCTAAAGTTTGAAATGTTAGCACAATACCCATTTTTGTCCACTACTAAATTTCCTCATTTGATTTTTTTTTCTAAATTGAAGGGGGCAAAATATAGTTTTAAGCATTAGCGTAGGGGGGGGGGGTATAAGTACTTTTGAGCTAAACTATAGGGGCAAAGTGAAATTTTTCCTAAAAAGAAAGAGCAAAAGTGAGTGGACTTTCTTCTTTTATTTATTTTAGAAAAATTCTTTTAGTTTCTCGCTCCTATTTTTTATATATTTGTATTTAGGGTAAATTAAGCTTTGTCTCAACTCTCAAGTTTAGGTCAAAAACACTTAACCCATATTGTTTAATAGCAACATTGTGCCCCTTTTAATTCAGTTTTGATCAGATAAATTTGGCAAGTAAGTAGTTGATAAAAGGGGATACGATGCTAACATTTCAAACTGTAGGGAGCAATATAGAACAAAATAAATTACAAGGGGCTAATTGTTTTTGAGCTGACTTCATGGGGCAAAGTGTAATTTACCCTTATATTTATACAACAGAATTTTGACGACCAGATCACTTCTCCTCCTTGGGGAGCTCCCGAGTCGCTCCGCTCGCTTTCCCCTCCGCCCCCGCCCTCCGACGCTCGAGCTAGGGTTCCGATGAGGTACGCCATTTTCTCTTCCCTTTCATAAATTTTACTTGGTCGATGGAAGATTTGGGCCACCAAACCCTAAATTTCGGTCGTCTTGTAGGGTTTCTCGTTCTTAAAAGTTGATGATTATCCGAGAATCCGCTCTTTTTACCTGTCGGAAATGGGTGGATTCCTGTCGTGTTTCTTCTTGCATCAGCCCCAAATTCCTAATTTTGTCTACTTTTCTCTCTCCTTGGATCAGGGTTGGAGTATCAGAGCTGCCAAATTTGTGACATTTCCTAGGGTTTCAACAGGGTTGATCTAGATTTCCCTTCTTGTTTTCCACACCTGGTGTCCATACCGGTCCTGATTAAGCTTGTGAAATCTTGCATGTTCAGCTGACATCGATTCAGAAGGGTTTGAAAGGGTTTGGGTCCTTCGGAGTTCATCATGACAGGATTCTCTGAGCCTTGATTTGGTGGTTGAAGAGGTTCTGAATCTTTATGTGCAAGATTTGATGAGAAAATGCTTCCAGGGTGGAAAGCCGGAGAGCCAATGTTAATGGATCCGGGCCTCCAGGAGTTGTCAGTTGCAGGGATGGATGGATTGAGATACGATGATTTCTTTCCCGGTGCGAACACCATGAATAGTTTTAGATTACAAGCTCAGCAACCCTTATCAGATCACAACCGCCTCATCAACTTCCAGTACACACCCCCCGGCCCGACACCCAGTGGGAACCCTGCATCGACATCGAGCACGAGCCCAGGGAGTGATTCCACAGAGGATTCGGAGATCTTCACGGACATAGCCCTCAACTACATAAGCCGAATGCTCATGGAAGAGGACATAGATGAGAAGGTAAGCATGTATCAGGAGGAGTCCGCCCTCCGAGCTGCAGAGAAACCCTTCTACGATATCCTTGGTCAAAAGTACCCACCCTCACCTGATCCGTCACCGCTCTACTCCAGTTATATCTTGGAAAGCCCCGATGGTAGTAGAAACTATCAGTACGGGAATTCCCAGAGTGTTAGTAGTAGTAGCAGCGGCGGCAGCGGGGTGGTGGATAATATCTCAGCTTACGATTCCGTAGAGTACCGGCTCTCACAAGTCTATCCCTTTTCTGTTGATTACTTGTCCCCGTCCTCATTCAGCTCCTCAAAGTGTGCCGGTAATGTAATAGAACCATTTGAAAAGCCCCAACTGAACACATCCAGTGTTTCCGATCCTTTCATTGAAAGCCAGCCTGCTTGGCAGTTCAGGAGAGGAGTCGAGGAAGCCCGTAAATTCCTTCCTAGTGACGATAAGTTGGTGATTGATTTAGAGGCCAGTGGGTTCTCATTTCCTCGAGAACCGAAAGGAGAGAGTAGTGGATTGGTCTTGAAGATCAAGGCAGAGGAGGAGGACAGAGAATACTCGCTCATTGGGTCAAGAGGTCGGAAGAATCCATACAGAGAGGATTTGAATTTGGAGGAGGGAAGGAGCAGCAAACAGTCGGCCATTTCCTCCGAGGATCCTATTCGGTCGGATATGTTCGATTCAGTCTTGCTTTGTTATGAAGGGAAGTGCAGAGACATGGATGCTCTCAGAGAATCAATGCAGAAAGAAGCTAGCAAGAATTCACAGACTGGTCAATCTAAAGGATCTAGTGGCGGGAAGGCCCGCGGTAAGAGGCAACCCAAGAAAGAGGTGGTGGATCTTAGAACTCTGCTCATCCATTGTGCTCAAGCCGTGGCAGCTGATGATTGTCGGAGCGCCAATGAATTGCTGAAGCAGATCAGGCAGCACTCTTCCCCCTTCGGAGACGGGTCTCAGAGGTTGGCCCATTGCTTTGCCGATGGGCTTGAGGCTCGCTTGGCTGGCACAGGGAGTCAGATTTACAAATCCCTAGTGGCAAAGCGAACAGCCGCAACCGATATCTTGAAAGCCTACCACCTTTTTCTCGCCGCATGCCCTTTCAAGAGGATTTCACACTTCTACGCTAACCAGACGATACAGAATGTGGCGGAGAAGGCATCAAGGCTCCACATTATAGATTTCGGCATCTATTTTGGCTTCCAATGGCCATGCCTCATCCAACGCCTCTCAAATAGGCCTGGGGGCCCGCCGAAGCTTCGAATCACCGGAATCGATGTACCTCAACCCGGATTTCGTCCTACAGAGCGGATCGAAGAGACGGGGCGCCGGTTAGCAGATTACGCACTGAGCTTCAATGTCCCTTTCGAGTACCACCCTATCACATCGAAATGGGAAAACATACGGGTTGAGGATCTGAAGATAGATAAGGACGAGGTGCTCATTGTCAACTGCCTGTACCGGTTCAGAAATCTCGTGGACGAGACCGTGGTGGTCGATAGCCCGAGGAACAAGGTCCTCAACACCATACGGAAGATGAACCCTGATGTCTTTGTCCATGGGGTGGTGAACGGATCGTACAGCGCCCCCTTCTTCGTCACGCGCTTCCGGGAGGCGCTGTTCCACTTCTCCGCGCTGTTTGACATGCTGGAGACAAATGTGCCCCGCGAGGATGCGCAGAGGCTGCTGATCGAGAGGGACCTCTTTGGGCAGGAGGCTCTCAACGTCATATCGTGCGAGGGCTCGGAGAGGGTGGAGAGGCCTGAGACGTACAAGCAGTGGCAGGTGAGGAACCTGCGGGCCGGGTTCGAGCAGGTTCCGCTGGATCTGGGACTGATGAAGAAAGCGAGGGACAAGGTGAAGCACAGCTACCACAAGGACTTCGTCTTCGATGAGGACAGCCGGTGGCTGCTGCAGGGCTGGAAGGGGCGAATCATCTACGCGCTATCCACATGGAAGCCTACTAGAACTTTCTAGATCTACTGCGAGTCATGTTACTTCACATTCATCCGTGAAAAGCACTCTACTTCTGCTTCGGAAGGACGATCGGTATCCTTGATCGAAAAAGGTACCATGGTTTCTTTCAGAAGTTAGTTTCCTTCTATATTGAATACTATAACATCTTGAAACTTTGTGGTGATGCAGGTGACTGCTGGGGTCGTCTCTTTTTGCGATGGGAGGTGGAAGTACAAGTTCACTATGCGTTGGGCTGATGTGAATGAAGTGTTCTTAGACTGATAATTTCTTTTTATTTGGCTACTGAAAGTTATGACATGTTGATCTATGTGGATGATGATGATGATGATGATGATGACTAGGAAAGTCTTGGAAGTAGTAGAGGGATGGTGATGATAGAATGTAATCCATGGAGCTCTTCTCTAGTTACGGAAAGTTAGTCCTCTTCTGTAGGTTGGGCTTTGTACTGAGTTTGCGGGGTAACCTTATATCGATGAATGACGAAGAAATGTGGTATTCTGTATTATTTGGTTAAGGGACTTGATCCCCACTCTCGGTCTCGGTGGTAGCTCTAGATAATCTGTCGCTCATTGCTTATTTCACAATAGATAATCTGAATGGATAAGTTCTCAATATTGTTGATATATTATAATTATAATATGGGCTAGGCGTGTGGTCCAGATATATAAAATAAGATAAAAGATATATTTGGGCCGTCATTCCATATGGGTAAAGATGAGTGTGATTCACATATTTAATGATTGAGATTTAAATACATGTACCATTAGTCAAATAAGGAAGCCGATTAAAATCAACCATCACAATTTAGATTGTATAAGAAAGGTCTACTAAATACTGCACCATAAAATTTTTTTTTTTAATTTTTTGGGACCAAGTACAGTATCCAGAATGATCAATTGCAATAAGGAAAGCAGATTTCAATAACGATTAGGGGTGACAATTAACCGGATATACCGGGTTACCTGACCCGACCCTATTGGGATGGGTTTGGGATGCTCAAAAACAGATTTGAGGTTTAAATTTAAAACCCCGATCGGGTTCGGGTTTTAATCCAATATGTCCTGACTTGACCCGGTATATAACTTATATGAATAGCTCCTCACAAATCCGTAATATTAAGTTTGTAAAGCATTATTTTTGGAATTGTAAATGATTCTTCAATTATTCATGAATTAGTATTTACTGAATGATTTTTCTAAAGCATGCATAGTCACGATACTTATCGAATTCTAATCACTATCAAATTATTGATGAATTCGTATAGGTTGTTTTGTGAACCCAACCCGCAAATTATAAACGGGGCGGGGCGGGCCAGGCATGGGGCTTCCCAGTGCTATATAGAACGGGTTTGGGAATTGTCCCCTAAACCCGGCCAATGCTGGTTTTGAACTGGTATAGGGCGGGATAAAATACAATAGGGCGGGTTCGGGATAGAGCCGACCCCTCAAACCCAACTCGTTGTCATCTCTAATAATGATAGCTGAATAAGGAAGGTCGATTACTGTATTATCCCATTGTATAGTACAAATGGAAAGAGTCATACATGTCTAGAGATCTAACGACGATGGTGAGAACTCTTATGTGTAGCATTTTAACAAGGGTGCTACTCTGCAGCAGCAGGCTCCTTTCTCCTCTCTGACTGTACCTTTCTGTATTTCCTCTCTGGTTTCTGTAGAGAATGACTATCTTAATAAATGTAGTAATATTCCTGTTTTTCGGGCTGAGGCATTGTGTGTACCTTAACAAATAAAGAAGGAAGAGCAGACCGTGAGAAGTCGGCCGGCCAGTCGACCATAAGAGTCGAACGACCATGCAGTTCAGCATGAGTCTACCGGCCGGACAACTCGGCATGAGTCTATCGGCCATGCAACTCAGCGCGAGTCTACCGGCCGTGCAACACAGCACGAGTCTACCGGACGTACAATTTCCAATCCTGCAACTCAGCAGTAGTCGGCCGGCCAATTGACCTGTGAGATTTGGCTTGCCAAGGTACAAATGAATCAGGAGGGAACTCTGTTTTCTCTGCCCCAAAGCAACTCCGACATTCACGCAAAGATTTTGACCCGAAAGTCACGAACCAAAATCCGCAGAAGTTTTGCCCGAAAATCTCGGCCGAGCAACAATTATGGAAGGACAACCCACACCTCGATATTCCCGATCAACCCGTAAGGCAAGAAGCACCTCCGGCCATAACTACCAAGTGCCTGCCAAATGACACGTCGCCCACTTGCGAGGCGGTTACACAGATCACGGGAGCACATCATCAATCCCATCCTGCTCGGAGCGCGCCCCAGCAGTCAGCTTGAGACACTATAAAAAGAGGGCTACCCCCTCACAGCGATGGATCCAAATTCTGGAGGAGGAGGTGCTGCCCATTGCTTCCCGGAGTTTCCGGATCCAAATTCTGGAGGAGGACACTGCAAATAGCCCTTGTATTGGTTAATTTAAAAATACCACTTTGTATATTTTTTTTCCAAATTTTTTTTCATGATCATTGTTAGAAGGGATGTACCTACCTTGACTAACCCCTAACCCCGGTTAAAAAGTGCCATGTGGCACCCAAATTGAAGGGAGGACTAGCGTGTTGGGTGGTCGGGAGGACCGTGTTCCCTATTCCATATATATATATATATATATATATATATATATATATATATATATATATATATATATATATATATATATATATATATATATATATATATATATATATATATATATATATATATATATATATATATATATATATATATATATATATATATATATATATATATATATATATATATATATATATATATATATATATATATATATATATATATATAGATAGAGAGAGAGAGAGAGAGAGAGAGAGAGAGAGAGAGAGAGAGAGAGAGAGAGAGAGAGGAGACGGGGTATAGGCTGGCGGCCTATTTCGACAAAATAGGCAGCCACCTATTTGATGCCCCTAGGAGTCTTAGAATGTCCTGATTTTTAGTGAGCATAAGCATCTTATCTTAGATAGAACACCACAAAAAAATCAGCAAATTCTAAAACTTTTAGGGGCATCAAATGTAATATTTCATATTAACGGTGACAATGAACGCTCAATAAAACTTCTAACATTTGATGCCCCTAGGAGATTTAGAATATGTTGATTTTTTGTGGGTGTTCTATCCAAGATAAGATACTTATGCTCACAAAAAATCAGCACATTCTAAGATTCCGAAGGGCATCAAATGGGCGGCTGTCTATTTTTTCGAAATAGGCTGGCAGCTCATTTTTCGTTTTCTCTCTTTCTCTCTCTCTCTCTATATATATATAGAATACGAGGTATGAGCTGACAGCCTAATTTGAAATTAGGCTGTCAGCTGCAAGCCCTCCGATTAAACCCATCTGACCATCCAATTATTAAAAAAAAAAAACAGCTGTAACCCATTGGATCTCTCTCTCTCTCTCTCTCTTGGCAGCCCACTTCCCCGACCTCCACCCCCCCCCCCCCCCCATCGCCCCATTGCAAAGCCAGGCCTCCACCCCCGGCGCCGGCAAACCCCGATCGGAGGGCGAAGCCAGGCCTTCGACACCCTGATCTCGCGACCACCGGCGAGGTCCTCCGGCACCCCATTTCCGGCCCACTCCCCTTCTAGCGCCCTCATCTCTCGGTTTGCTGCTGCCACGACCACCGGTAGCCCCCTTCCACTCCGGCAGCTCCCTTCTCCTCCCCCTCCGGCGTCGATCCTGCCTCGCGCTCATCCCCAACCTTTACCCACCGTCAGCCCCCTCCCCTCCTCATCTGGCTCCGATCCAGCCCCGACAACCAGCCCCCGTCGCTCCCCTTCCACCTATGATCTCCTCCTTCCTCACCGGTAGCCACCTTCGACGGCTGCCAGCGAGGAAAGAGGAGATCACAGGTGGAAGGGGAGCGACGGGGACTGGTGGTCGAGGCTGGATCGGCGCCGAAGGAGGAGGGGAGGGGCCTGACGGTGGGTAAAGGTCGAGGATGAGCGCGAGGCAGGATCGACGCCGGAGGGGGAGGAGAAAGGGGCTGCCGGAGTGGAGGCTGGTCGAGAGGGGGAGAGGTGGAGGGTGGTTGGGAAGTGGGCTGCCGAGAAAGAGAGAGAGAGAGAGAGAGAGAGATCCAATGGGTT